>JAGDQP010000668.1:23525-83044 GCA_022664845.1 Lepisma saccharinum | reverse complement strand
GATTCCTCACATCAAAATAAGAAGTGATTCCTCACATCAAAATAAGACAAAAGTTCCTCTGACAAGTTTTTGAAACGTGCATAGTTTCGGAGCTACAGGCTACCGAAAGCGTGGGGAAATTAACTTTAAAGATTTATATTTTTATCACCACGAACAGTAAGTTCATGCGGCATAGTATCGTCAAATACTTTAAACCTTCTCCATTTGCAAATATATATTTCAAAACTCCGCAATGAGCACGCAAGGGATTCCCCAAAGTAAGTAGGGGATTTCGGAATAAATCTTAAGTTGAGGTAGGTCAAAATGAGCATGAATTAAACGACTTCCCGTGTGAGTAAAGATGATATACGTCATTCATAGCATCCAATTGGACAATGATATTCAATCTCTTTGATAAATAAATAAAACCTTCTGTGAAATTGTACAATCCTTACCCCTACTTGTTATGCAACCACGCGTTTAAAAATTCGTTCTGTTTATGGAATCTACTTGAGATATCGACCTGGCGCAAACAAATTATTGTTTCCTGGTATTCATGCTCATTTCAAACCATCTTTACTTTAGAGAATTTCTGGAAATCTCCTAATTCCTTTGCGGCCACGGTGGCTCAGTTGGTAGAGCGCTCACCTCTGGTGCTAGGGGTCGTCGGATCGATCCCTGCTCATGCCATGTAGGCTTTGTGGTGAACAAACACCGTGTACGTGGGTTTTCTCGGGGTGCTCAAGTTTCCTCCCACTTTCTTCATTCCACCAATTCATCTCATCATCATCCATACGACTTGAGCCATAGTTGCCTAAAGGCCTTAAAATCAATTTAATTCCTAATTCCTTTGGGAAATCCCTTACGCGCCCATTGCGAAATTTTGAGATATGCATTTTTTTTTATAGTTAAGGTCTTTAACGGTACAATGCCGCATCAGCTCTACTGTTTCTACTGATAGAAACATGAAGCTGTAAAGTTCATTTTTACACACTTTCGGCAGCATGAAGCTCCGAAACTATGGGCATTTTCAAATTGTCAGAGGAATTTCTTCTTGCTTTGATCTGAGCAATAACTTGTTTAAGTACGTTTGTCGATGTAGTTCATAAACACCCTGAATATAATCACTCTTAAAATATTATACTAATTTAGCTTGAAACTGAATTACGCTTCCCCCTCCCCGCCGTACCCACCACTTTATACTTTTCTTATTTAATTGTTTTTATACTTTCACTCTACACCAGCTATTTATTCAAGCTCCGATAACTACATACAATCTTATTCTAATAGTGATAGTATGAACTAAATTACCTTAGTCCATCACTCTACTACACGCATAACAGAATACAGGTGAATAGGTTAGTTTAAAATTGTGTTTCACATTGCTTTTTCACAGTCGGGAATAAATAACCCCTATTTAGATACGTTTTCTTCTAAACTGCTATTGTTAACAGATATTTGCGTATAGCAACTATTACTATTTACTATAATTACTAAGCGTAGAACCAAAGTGCATCAATATCATTGTGGCTACATGGCAATTATAACAGTAAACACGACAAAAGTCGAAGAGCGTCTCGCGCTAGGAATTTGAGAGGGGAAAATGTAAAAATACATGACCGCACCTAACCTCATCTAACCCCCACTTTCCCATGGTCACTATTTTAAGATAATGTACGAAAAATGCAAAAAAGCAATTATTTATAATAAATATGAGTATATCAAAATACATTTTGAAAGAAAAAAAAAGTGCTGACCCGAAGGGGGTTTGAACCCAGGACTTTTTACTCAAGAAGCGAACGTCTTGATCGTTCGACCACTAAGCCGAGTTGAGAAACCTTGGTTTCGTCGTTGTATTTACAGTGGGTAGCGTCAGAGCCTGTCACTATGACGTCTTAGGTGATGACGACTTCCGCCGTGTTTACTGTCTTAATGGCTCCACATTTACGCCGTATTCGCAGATAACCGCCATTACTGTACTGTAATTACGGTTGCATAAACGTCAAGGCGAAACACTGAAGGATGGTTCTACTTACTCATTTTAAAATATTCTTATGGAGACTATTAGCAAACTGACCCCATTTGGGGTGCTGCCCCGCTACCACCCCCAGGTTCATCATTTCGAAATGCTCTTGAAACTTCATCTGACGTCAGAAGTCACTTGAAATAACGCATTCTTCTCCTCCTTGTTTCACACAGAATCAAATAATTCATCAACAGTATCCAAACATCAACATTTCAACAAAGTTCACTCCTTCCAGCAAACTAAATGAATGCGGTGGCGCTGGCTCCGATCCCACCCTCAGGAGAAAATTTCTAAATGCTCAAAACAAAAATATCCTAAAATTCGGCCACTTTAGTATGCTCTTTAGACAATTGAGCTCTTTCACCGTTTTTGAGATACCGTCGTTAAAACGTCTTGATCTTAATCTTCTCGTGACGTCACAAATTGATATTAGCCTTAATGACCTATGCTTCATACACCATCAAATAATTCATCAACAGTGGAATAACCATGAGTATTCTATCTTCATGATGATGGAGCTCCAAATTGCTGCAGGTTCGCAAATTGTATGAACCGTTCGAAGATTCATGCAAATTTGTCTCCAAAGGACAGAAACTGCTAATTGTAGTACTATACAAATGTTTAAATATTATGTGTTGGAACTCGTTTGAGAGATATTTATTTCACATTTGGAACAGTGTCGTCTTATTTTAGTTCTACTATATTTTCCTGTCTTGATAGTATTATAAATGAAGATAAAATGCCTTCACAAATATTTCTTGATCAATAAATATTGAAGTAATTGATTCTCTCCTTGTTTGACTTCAGACATGACGTTGACATGACATTGAATCGTAAATTACTATGATGGATTGATAGTAGACTCTTTCCTAAAACGTTTTCAAAATAACTTTTCTTTATTTCAAGATCTGAGGTAAACTTCCATAATATTCTCTCACATTACAATTGTACTTCTAGACAGATAGATACTTAGACTTGAACGATTGTTCAGATAACCATCCCGACATAGGACAACATGAAGACTATACGCGAGGACGTGCGTGCCTACACATCCGGACACTCGGACCTCTTAGAAGAAAGTACAATGTAGTCAAGTAACTTATTGATTAGCAACGATATAAAAAAAACAATCAAGAAGCGAAAGAACATTCTAAACTATCGCTGCAGAACAATCGATAAACGTAACTAAAGAAAATGGCAGAATACCCAAGACAAGGATATAAATAACCTAAACTACACAAATAACACGTTACAGCAAGTTCAGTGTTTTATTATTACTACAAGTTCTTCATTTATAGGTGTTATGTGATATTCAAGTACCGATGTACACATTTAAATAGATTAAATTTCTGCAGCACTATGTGCAATAAAAAATCAAATGAAATGTTATCAGAAGTCTTTCTTAATTCAAAAATCACAACAGATATTTCTGATACAGAGAAAAATAGTTTAGCTCTGAAAGGGTTAAATCCTACTTTAAAATTGTAAACAATGGGCGATTATACAATGCTCGAAAGAAGGAACGGCTACCAGATCACCGCTTTTTTGTGCGCATTTCAGTTCGTCCTACGGTGTTTAAATATCTAAAGACTGTTTACTGAAGAGTAGTCAAGAATTATCATCTTGTATTTCCGTCTTCGCGAGAAACAAAATAGTGTCCATTACAATTTCTAAAACTGACATTTTCGATATATGGTAACGAAATAAAAAGTAAAAAATTGTGCCTATTTTTTATTTATAAATCACCTATGTGCTCTTTCACGTGTAATTCAAACAAATTTTCTCAGATTTATACAAAATTTAGCACAAATGATCTATGGGTAAAGAAAAGAAAAATTGAAAAACATACCTGCTATGTGTGTAATAGTTTTCGAGATACACTGTTCTAAAATTTGAAGTTCTCGAATTCACAATTCGTCAGTATAGCAACGTTATGGAATATCGGGAGGTCGTGGGTTCGATCCCAGCGGACGACCATCGTGACTGAGGGTTTTTCAGTTTTTTTCCTCAGTAACACCAGGTAAATGTCGTGATGGCACCTTCAATATTGACCATCAACACATTCGCGAATCCTCTTTCTTCCCCTATCCTGACCTGAGCCTTAGATAACTAAAATCTATAAATAAAAATCCAAATTCTAGCTTAATGATAGTGTTTGCTCAAAAGAAAACAACCAGGAATTAATATGGTATGTAGGTCACGTTTGTTTGAATATGGTATCAAGTTATTTTAATAGATTCATTGTTTTATGTTGTTTATTGTTGTGCCGAAAATTTAGCTGAATTTCTAGTTAGGTCAATGACGTCAATTCAATAGCACTCAACGTGCCTATTGTATAACTCACTAATTCCTTCTTTAAATTTTTAGTGATACATTTATAAGTAGAACTTACATCACCAATATTTTTAACACTAAATTAAAATAATGATAAATTAAATTATTTAGTTTTATTTCCAACCAGTATTATTTTAATTTTGGAATTAAAGAAGATTTGACATCACTTTATTTTTGCATTGATTTGCTTTCCGCCGAATTCACAATATGTTTTTAATCTTAAGGATTTGAAATTTGTACAATTTCAAACAATATTTTTGTGGTAGAATTGTTTCCAATCACTATTTCTAATAGTATTAACGTTAATATTTTAAGTTTCATCTAGAAAACGTGTAACATTTACGTGTAAATTGTGAAAGAGTAGAAAAAGTCAAAATTAATCTACACGTGTTCACAAATATTCCAGACAATAAACTGTTGGATAATCTGGTCTCATCCATTTTGTCCAATATTACCTCGTACGGAATGGAATACATTAATCTAAATTCATTTGATCTGAAGCTTATAAATTAATTTCATTATTAAAATACATTTCCCAGTACATATTAACACATCTTTAAAATAATCTAAATTTTACTCCAAAAATATTAATTTGTGAATAAATATTCTCAGAAAACACAAATATTGAACGTCATTTTCCCTCAAAATTAAAACAGTACGTATATACGATTTCTACTTGGATTACATTGGCTATCTTAAAGGACATTCCTACTGTATAGAAATGGGATCCAGCGTTCGGGCTCCGGGCGGTAACGTGACGGACTTTGGATCAGTAATGGGTAGGCACGTGGTTCGAACCCCACTGACCGAACCATCGTGACTGAGGTTTTTCCAGGGGTACCTTCAATTTCACCAGATTAACGCTAAAATGGCACCTTAAGTAAGGCTCTAGTCACTACCTAACACATCCTCTCGGCTTGAGCCAAAAATGCCTAAAGGCCATAAATGAATTCAAGTCTATGGAAAATGAGGAATAATAAAATATACGCCAATTTGAGTGCATGTTGAGTAACATTTTATATAACAAAGTTTCAACAATTCATACGATAATCAGTCTAAATACATAAAGGGAATAGTAACGTGTGAGTTTAGCACACAATTGAGAATTTTCATTACGATAATTTAGATCTTGCTTTAAAGAAATACTAAATTTATTAACTAAACGATAACAAATGCAGAATGTTACCAGTGATTACTATAATGAACTGGTGTTTCGCTGATGGTCTGCTTAATAAGGTATGAATCGAACACTTTCAATAGTTTTAGTAACTAACACTTACAAGCATAATACAAGCTAGACAAGGAAAACTTGAATCCAGTTTGAAAGTGTAACATATACAAAAGAACGAATTGCATGTCAAAACAGTGAGTGTTTTATCTTGTGTTGTATTAAATATGTTTGGCGTTTTAGCTTATTTTAAATGTTGAGGTAGCCTAGGATGTGGAAGAGCAAATGTCCTCATCTTCATGCATATATTGAAAACATAGGTAGACAATTCTGACGTCGAATATGCTAGCGCTTGGACAGGGTAACAAGGTACAATTCTACAACAAAGCGTAAATATCATCGCCCTGTTCCTTTTTAGAGCTTAATCTAAACGAGAGCTCACCCCCTGAATTAGCAGCAGGAAATAATATATTTGATAAACCTTCGTTGCAGAAAGTGCAGATAAAAAGAAACAATTTTCACTATAAATGCAGTTTTAATGGACCAATTATGCACGTTGATAAGAACAAATAAACGTAATTGAAAAATTATAAAGACAACACCTATTTTAGTCAACATTTGTCATATTTATTTCAGAATCAATGTTTTCTACGACTCTGTTGAGTGATGTGAACTGATTATTCATACGAACGTATCAAGGTTCGAGTACTCAATCATTTTATTATTTTCTTAAAATTATTTTGACCATAATAAATATCACTGGTCAATGAAAACTTGTCGAAAAACAAGTATAATTTTTTCCTCTCTGCCGCCATTTTCTCTTTCTCCCTGATTTAACTGCACAACGTGAAAAAGTTTGTGTTTATTCAGGTTGAAAAAGCTTGACGTAATTTGTTAAACTGATTAATCAATAACTTCTGTAAATTGATACTTAGAGCTTTTTCAGAAAATGCTTAAATCGTCTGTTTGTTCACGTGCAATTAATCGAAAAGTAATTTACACCCAGTTACGTCCATTTTTAGCTATATGTAATTGTAAAACGGATGAAAACGAGAAACGGATTGTTTTGTGAGTAACCATGGGAACGTAGCTTTTAGTTTATCAAGCAAAACGTTTAACATTTTCAAGCTTTGTTTTTATTTGCTAACTCTGAAGCTGGAAAAGGTCCCAACATATCACATTTCAAGGTCGATTATCCGGAAAGAAGAACCTGCGACATACTCACAGACTTCTCTGTTAGTAATGTATGATTCAAATACTATCTATGAATGCTAAGTTACCAATTAGTTGTAGCCGAAACTCAAAATCAGTAGTTACTGCTGCTTTAAATTCGGTCGGAACTACACTATCGAATTTATATGCGCTAAACTGATATCTAACTAACTGCATTAAGAAATAATCCTGCAATTGAATTGAGTTACGGTTGCTTTTCAAACACTCTTGTGTTTCTTGCTTTGCTTGTGATTTGGGTGAATAGCCAATTGAAACACGTGGTGTTTCGAGGTGTAGTTTTATTACGTGGTGTAACACGTGTTCCAATTTGCTAATCACCCAAATCGCACATAAAGCAGGGAAAGAAAGTGTGTTTGAAATTCAGCCCTTAGCCTAATCTATTTTATATTTATCTAATGCTTTATTTCATTGATAGAACTAGCAGTATTAAATCTGTCTTAAAGGCAGAAGTTAGATTTTTTTAATTCTATATGTGTCGTATGACATGTCTAACTTTCAGCCATTTGATAGAGAAATGTTCCCACAAATGTACAAATAAATGATTAAACTACATCTACCCATACATCTACTCCTTCAACTACATCTACTTCTACACTTACTCCTAACTCTACACCTACATTCACTACTACACCTACTCCTACATCTAAAAATACATCTACTTCTACACCTACTCCTACATCTACCCCTACATCTACTCGTACAGCTACTCCTACATGTACACCTACTCCTTAATAAATTTCCCTAGATAATCTCCTTATAATATAGCACATATTATCTTGTCCATTGAAATAATTATTTGGACATACAAAGTAATAAAACATTTCCGATACGATACACTACTTAACATATTAGAAGTCACTGAATCCTAGCCACAAGCAAACCATTAAATGTTGTAGATCGGAATATTTAGAAACCAAACACAAATTATTGATGTAGTCGAGAAGGAGACATTAAATTAAACATCCATTATTACGAAAACTTGAATATTTACAAATTAGCATTGCAATTGTCTTTGTTTCTTGCACCGACATGAAACTAAACTGGACAACTCAAACCTATCCATAATCAATTGAATTCTGTTTCCCAACAGTTAGTATTTTAAAAGTAGTATGAATTTAATTTTGGGTTTAGAAATTTTGGGTTAAATTTGCTAAAAACATATCTCGCTCAACGACGTGCAAGATAAGCTTGTTAAGGTGTAAGTGCAAGCAACATGCAATGCTAGTGTACTTAAAATAATTACTATAAACGTTGAAACAATGTGTTATGTTCCTACCATATTGATAGGTGGCGGAACTTATGGCCTAGCGAGTTGAGTCCCACTGCTGGCTATCTTCATTGAGGCTATCCATCGTTTTCCTCAGTCTCACCAGGTAAATACCGAAATGGTATATGGCGGAGACTCTGGCCGCTATCGTCCCCATCAATGTCCCCGGAAGAGAAAACGCTGTGGAACGTCTTTTCTCAGGCGTGATACGTTTAGGCCAAAGTACCTGCTGAGTACCTAAATGAAAATAAAATAAATATAAATTAAATAAATAAAAATTATAGAACTGACCTTTGTCCGAAAACATATTGATTACACCATGAAAGTTCTTAGTAGTATTACGTTATTGTGCTACGTCTAATATTTTAGCAATGACCCTGCTAATACACCAGAAGTCAAAATTTATATTAATAATAACAAATGCCAGTATGGCCCCATGTTTAATCTTTAAAATTTTAATTGAAAGAGTATCGTTGCTTCCAAGGTATCAGTTATACGGAAATCTTGCATACTTGTACTGCCTTCTGCTTTAAACGCGACAATGTAATACTAGTATGTGGCCTTTTAACTGGAATTTTACGAGATATAGTTTTCTGTTTTTATATCTGATTTTTTGTTATTTGTTTCAAAGACACTGTTACTTGTTATAGAAGTGCGTATTGTGCTTTGGTATAAAGCCTTAGATGATTTCAGAAATTATACACACAAAAAGTATATATATTATGTTTTGCAGCATAAATTATTTAAGATATTCTCGTTCCCTTTGTCTAATTTCTCAAATATAAATCACGTAATTCAGGCAAGAAAAATCACCTGTAGTGTATACGGAAAATATTATTTTTGCTACTATATTTTTCTATCCATGTGAGAGTTAATAAAACATTTACTAAAACATAATATTTACTATGCTAATGACTTCGCTTTGAAACATTTTCCCTTTGAAAAGTATTTTCTCTTTATATTTGTTCGGATCTACTATGTAGTAACCTCAATTTCGTACATACTAACACACTTAGAAAGTTACCACGTACATACATTTGAACAGGGAGTAATTTCGTTACAAGTGTATCTGGGCGGCTCAGCGTCTAAAAGCAAATCAAAGTGGAAAAACGCTCCCCTTTCTCTCTCTCTCTCTCTCTCTCTCTCTCTCTCTCTCTCTCTCTCTCTCTCTCTCTCTCCAAGAATCTTCAAATGACTCATCCTCAGAGATTACGTGCTACGAAGAGCAGAAACTTGTGCAGTCAAGCTTCAAAGAGTTTTTAAAAGCTAGAAATTCCTTTTTAAGGTTGAGCATAGCTGATGGGGAAGTAAAAAAAAATAGTAAGGCGAAGAGGAGAACGATATGAAATGAGTAATGGGTTAATGTGGTAATCGAAATACTTTTAGTTTCTTCTTTAATGTATTTTAAAAGTGAACACCAAGATAGTGGGAAAACAAATAATGGTAAATCTAAACTAGTAATTTTATTATTTTTTTAAATTCAAAATTTGAATTTGAATTTAAGTTGTTTTGGTTGCACCTCATTACATTTAATTTCTCACACATCTTATGATCATTTTGGGTTCATGTTTTAATTTTCCTCTTCTATTTAAATACTTTTGGATAACTTTTGTACACTACACTGTAACATACAAATTCTATCGGATTCATATGTTGCTTTGATTGTTTGGTGAAGAAGTGATACGTTCTCCGTAACATACCCATTGATCTCTCTTTAATTACACCGCTTCAGCTGTTAAATATTTGATTAATGTTTTATCGTTAAGTAAACTTTTAAAGATGATAACATTTAACGGTGTTACCAACCCCATATCAACGTTCTTACTGTATTTGTGTCATTGAAGTTGGCGGAAGTAAGACTTCTGTAAAAGTATATTATTTTATTAAACTATGGTGCGAGGAACAAACAAAGTTCAGGTTTTCCTCTTTACTTTAGAGAATGTCTATGCAAACATGGCTGATCCGTATTTTATCAAATGCAAATAGGAAGTTTACTAAAAATGTTTAAAAACTTATCCTGAAAAATAGTTTTGCAAGAAAAAACTAAACTAAACTAAACTGGGTGGCGCGACAGCCCCTAATGGTCTTAGTTTGTCGGATGGTTGTGTTACGTTCAAGTTATTAGAGGGTTACGTGGTCAGCCTAACGCCTCTTTGCAGCCGTGTGTGTGACATTTCTGACCACAATTTTGGAAGAAGGTTTTGAAACTGAGTTACATTCGGGATACATGCATATAATATGTAATTTAAATATGTGTATGTGTGTGGGTGAATGGATTGGTATGTGATTCTGGATGTTGCGATTATAATTTGGATTTTCAGAGGCTAATATATTGTTCTTTTGTTTCTAGGTAAGTGCCATATGTTCTTATGCTGGTCATTCTTAATCTACCACGTTAACTGTCTGCAGTGAGTATCCAACATTGTTGTAGTCTTACCGTAAACATTTTATATGTCAAAGTTTGTAAGTTAAATGAAGCGTGTTCACATTTATAAAATGTCACCCAAAGGAGCTAATTGCCATTTACAAACATAATGGTGCTATGGTCGAGTATCACTATGGTGGCAGTTCCATATTTGTTTCTGGTCTTTTACGTTATGTACTCAGCATGACTACAAACTTTTAATTAGACGTGTATTAAAGTTCTTTCTTAGCTAGGTTTACACATTTCTGATGCCAGTTTTTCGTTAGATATTTAGTTCGTTAGCATTTTACATGCTTAATTTATTAAGACTATTAAGGATTTCACAAATATGTTTTTTTTAAATAATTAAGGCAATATTTGTTTATATGCATGAGTTTATATTTGAGGAGTGCAAGAGAAAGAGAGAGGTGTTTAATTTAAAATTATTTTTCAAAACGTAAGATCTAGTTTACACATCACTTTCAGTGCTTTCAGATTTTGTCACTTTTCGTATGATATTGCCAAGAGATACTTTGTAGCTGCGGCCTAAGCCTGCTACATGTCTGAGGTATAAGGTCCATCAGGGATTACAGTTCCGGAAAAATAAATGTTGGAGATAGCGGTTAGTACCGTGATTGAGATACTATACCATCATTTGCCTCGTAAAACTGAGGAAATACTTGTCAACATCCATCACTATGACCGACAGCGGAAAGTGTCACAGAAACCAAAATTTATTGCAACTGTTCCTACAGCTACAACTGTTACTAAAACTGTCCACTTTTTAACTAATTGATTTTGCTTACAGTTTGCGATACATCCATATTAATGTTATTCGTTGAATGATGAAATGAAAGTCATAATATTTCTTGCTGTCTTTATGCCCGAGAAATATCTTTGTCTTAAATAAACTGCTACTTTATTGTTACATTCAGTTGTTCCTTTTTTATCCTTTGAAGCCAGAGGAAAGGGTTGACGATTGAAAAACGTTTTATCGATCAGTACTAGAAAGGATTGACGTGTCGCCATAGAAGTGACAAACTGAATAGACTCAACGAAAGTATTGAATGGGTGAACTGGCTAAGAGAAGAGTGACCCACAGACATCCAGGTTCCGTGTGGTCACGCAGTTTTTAGCTGCTTTGAAGGACCTCCTTTGTAGGTTAACTATTTTGAAAGAGAGGCTTTTCGAGATCGTGGGGTGAGGGGGTTGAATGAGTTTATCAAAGTGCTTGGATAACTTTCAACAATTCACGCGGGAGGTTCGCTATCTACAATCAGCTTTTCAGGACAGTTTTCCATTTCTGAGAGCCAGGCGGAAATAGTTACCACACAATGTTATCAAACTGGGACCTGCACCGTTGCCTAGCAACGTAATTTTCGGTAACGGTTGCTGACGTAATTTCGAATCATCATTTCTAAAGTGCTCTGTTTTTAACTCTTGCTCTTAGACATGGAAATGGAGAAAAAAAAACAAATTTCTCCTTTGTTCGCAAAATTTTAACATTGATTTTATATTTAATTCTCCACGTTTGTCAAAGAAACATAAAATTATATGAGCGATCATGATTTTAATAAAGAATGAAGCAAAGAAATACACTTAGAAATTGTAGAAAATGGAGTCTGAATTTTTAAACAAAAATATTTCGTTAATGAAAGCTAACCCGCCAAACGGCTCGTTCTTTGTCTCTTTGATTCCATTTCAATTACATATCTACGTCAATTTCTGTTTCATATATCAATGATAAGTTAATAACGTAGGTTTGTAGTAGTTAATATACTTTTTTCTGCTTAGCAATAATTTGGTAACAAGCAAAAGCGAAGTCATGAAGGAAACAAAAAGTCCCTTAGCATCTTCCAACGCCTGTTATATTCAGTGCAAAAACTCCTACCTCGGATTTATTATTATGCAAGCTGAAATTGAAAGTATGGAGAACGGAAATTCTGCTGGTAATGGTTGCAATAGTTTAGTACGATCATGACAGATGAACGTAATTTGCATGCATTAAAAATAAGGTTTTAAGAAAGATACACGGGTCGAAACCCAGGAGATGATTGAAGAATGGAGAAGACTGCATAATGAAGAACTCCACAGAGGGTAAGATTCACCTGTTATTGTAAGAATGATGAAACAACGACGGCTATGAAAGGCAGACCATGTAGCTCGAATGAGGGGAAAACGATTACATTCCATCATGGTTGGAAAACTCGACAGAAAGAGGCAGTTGGGAAGACCAAGACGTCGTTGGGAGAACAATATTAGAAGAATTCTACGAGAGATAGGCGTTGGTGATGGCACCTGGCTTGATGTTGCCCACAATAGAATCCAGTGTCGAATGTTTGTTACTGCAGCGATGCACTTGAGAATTTCGAAAGACATGTTATTAGCAAGTTAGCAAAATATTTTCAACTCATTGATTGTTCGTAGGTTTGAAAACTTATTTTCAAATAAAGACAAGCTTTTAAAAGTTTAGTCATATTAAAATAATAACAAGGGTTACACCACAATATGTTGATTATTTTCTTTTTCGCAAATAGTTTGGACAACTGTTGCAAAATGCCGCGGATAATCGTTCGTTGCGTGGTAGGGACTCGAACCCGGATTTTCCACTTCTGATCGGGTGTGTTAAGGACTACACTACTACAACGTGACTATTTTTCTTTGTATATTAAAGCATTCCTGGTAAGGATGTAACAGCAGCTATATGTTTTGGCATCTCAAATTTTTAGCTTTTATTCTCATTAAAGGAGAAAACTTATGCAATTAATTTCTTTTAGAAAAACGGGTGGAAACTAAACGTAAGCTTATTAACTAGATTCCATGAGGATGTTGAATTTCTTTACGTGTGGTAAACTAATGAGTATTAAATAGACTTACTCAGTATTGCTGTACACATTCAACAGTACATAGAAGATGTAACGTTCTCAAATTATTGAAATTAATTAGCTTCATTTTGACTAGCGTTCACTGCGTAATAATAAATAGGGAGTCCTCGCAACTAAATATTAATATTTAATTTGACAAACATGGTTTCGGCATGCGACTGAGAGATTCAGTGTAATGAAACGAAAAGAAAAACGTACGTGACTTGGAAACGTGTGCGAAAGGTTAATTCTACCACTTTTGAAGTATTTCTGCCAAGTTGAACAGATGTCAATAGCTCAGTCGAAGGCTAAATGTTCTGCATAGACCGTTTTGCAATCTCCACTGCTCTTCTTGTTACAGCAGGGTTTATATTTAGCGTTCACCGAACAAAATGTAATGCACACTGCTAATTTATTTTTCTCATTCATGATAATTAATAATAACGAACTAGTTTTATATTATTATCTAACCCGCATTGTTTAGTGGTTTTGCTCACAAACTAAGGACCACACTAGGGGAGCCCACGAAATTTCGAGTTCTGTTGCCAGCTATACTGTCTGAGGTTTCTTAATGGTTTGTCCTCATCCTGCCAAACAAATGGTAGCATGTGCCTTGTGAAAATAGGCGAGAACTCTCTCTTCTTTTCTCAGTACGTCAAAATAGATTAAAGGAAACATTGACACTTTCATCAACAGGCATGGGATAAAAACTTCCAGAATAGCAGTAAATTAAAAAATATATATATAAATGCCATTTGAATAGAAGGCGCAAACGTAATTTACTGGTACTGTAAAGTTTATTTCAGCTCTCACTGTCTGCGAACCCTCATCGATCGTAGTCGAAATAAATTTGTAAGGGTAACTATAACGTGCCATTACCGGTATCGTTAATTGTTTCTGCATGTCTCACCGTTTACAATACTTCATCAGTGAGAACATAATTTTGTCAAATTACCAACAGCCCTATTATATTGACGGTCAGAGAATGCACTTTTCCAGCGCGATTTTCGTGTTGTTGTGACACAAGAGATTTATTAGTAATCAATCAAATATGTTTCAACTGATGCTTTGGAAAAAAGCCCTGTAAATGCAAATCTGTATCTTTTGACTGATGTGCAAGATCTAGAAATAATGATTTCTTCCGTTATTTCTACTACAAATATCAACAGTACTACACCGGGGTCCGAAAGTTGTGGTCATAATGACAGTTCTTGCAATACATGCAGACTGGAACAGTCCTAGGCACCACAAACGTGTAGACATGTATGAAAGGCCATCGCAGAGAAAAGACAAACAGAAAGAAACAGTTCTACGGCAAGGAATTATATTTTAATGAGATGTGACCCCAAGTAGCAAAAGCTAGAGATAAAAGAACATGGAAAACCTTATGTCTGCCGTGGATGTTAAACCATCAATATAAGATGCGATTACCCATGGCAGTGATGTGGCATGCTTGAATGAGAGTATTGATGCGTTCAGCTGGAATACTTTCCCACTCCTCTCGAAAGACAGAATGGATGTGTGAAATTATACTTGGAGGTGGTTGTCTGGCTGTAAATAGCCTTCCCAATGTATAACGCGCATGTTCGATGTGTTTTAGATCTGTGGACCGTGCCGGCTACTCAATGCTTTGGATATTCTCTCTCTTAAGAAACTTCACCATCAGATTGCGTCGATGGGATCATGATGAAAATGAATGATGGACACACACAGCACCCCACTACAGACATACATGAGTGTTCAGCACATCTTCTCTGTACCACCGAGCACTGGCAGTACCACCCCTGTGTAGCTCTGCACGCCCATTGAGCATTATGCTAGTCCACACTAGTACAATATTACCACCATACCGGTCCCTGTCCTTGATGTTCTGGTGATTGTAGCGGGTCCTCTGTTCTCTCTAGATCAACATGCGTCGCGAATCATTTTGTAGAGTGTAGTACTGTTGATATTTGTTGCGAATCATTTCGCGACATGTCGAGAAAAAACCTCAGCCTGATTCATAGACCATTGTCAATGTTCCTCACTCCACTGTAAGCAGAACCACCGTTGCACAGAGTTGAGCGGGACATATACTACTGGTCATTTTGGGTAGAGGACTGCTGTTTGCTACCGTCGGTATACAATTTGCCTTGAAAGTTGTCCTGATGCTGCTGCAAACTTTGATGCCAACATCTACCGATTACGTCGTTCGGTTACTGGCAGATAACGGTCCTGCTTAGAGGTTGTGACCCGTGGGCGACCTAATATGGGTTACCGTCTGACGTTTCCAGTAGTTTGAAACATGCGACACAGCCTGGGGATGACACTTTGCTCCACATTCAGCGCCTGTGTCTTCTCACTGTCTGTGTTCGTCCCAATTTCAATTGCCCGACTGTTCTCCTGCTACATGGGAACCAACTTGTGTCCTCGTGGTATATTTCAGCCCACAGCACTCACTCACACTACAAACAAGCACCTATGCACTTCACTCGAGTATTAACTTCACTGAGGTACGACGCACTATTCTCCGGTGTGCATACACCATGTACCAATGCGCCATTCAACTAGCAGTAGTGCCATGGTTGATTTTTGAGCTTGACAATTTTACATAACTAGCATATGTTAGCGTTCTCGCATGTTTTATGTGTTCCTTAACAGGATTTTGTCATTATGCTATAATTTTAGCCATTACTGTATTTGCAATGTATAATCTGTGCTACTATAATAGCACATAAGGTTTTATATCTTCCCTGTGCTATTTTGCATGCGATGTTAGTCAACGATAGGCAAATCAAATCTAGAAACATGAATAATAAGAACAAAATTATTATTTTACATTTTTATTAGGAAAGTACTAGAAAAAAGTACAAACGGATTAGAACATGTGGCCCTATGATTGCTAGCCATATGCTCTAACCGTACTGCTTCAACGGCTTATAAATAGAACGAAGTCAGCCCAACGAACTATATGGCGTACGAAATATTTAAACTCGATTTTCTCACAAACGATTTAACATGAGGGGTTGATAATTTACGAACATAATTTTCTTGCAAATGACTACACGATGAGAGAATTGTAAAACAATTGGTGAAAGGAATATGCAACATTATCCTTGTAACCTAATTTACTCTGAAGGCAAACAATACGTTTACAATTCAGTCATCATGCATGCGTCAGTAGAATAAAAATATTTAAATATTATTTTAGGTTGCGTGGTAACAGGTTGAAGTTGAAGGTCGCATCCTTGAAAGCTCAACAGCTCGTTAAGGAAATTAATAAATATTAAATGAATCATATTCAGGTTTTCATTCTGTCAATGACGCCATATTCCTGATGTATGAATTGATCTACAGGTGAGAATCTTACGTTATTGCTGTTTGACCTGTCGATATTATATGTTCAATATTAAGTTGAGATTCCTGTTGTATAACTGGAAATGAAACGTATATAAAAGTAAAGAAAACGGCAACGGAAAGAGTGCGTTTGTGGTGACCGTTTGTATTTCCATTTGTTATCAATAGAGTGAATTGTAGTTTTTCTTTAAGGTAAATCATGCCTTACGACATCAATATTATGACACTCACTACAATGTACAGAAAATACAAAGTGAGATGTGCTGGGTTTTAGAACTTCTTGATAAAGGGATACTTTAAAATTGTCGGGGTAACTCACTCATAATTATGATAGAAATACTGTCAATATTTACTTGTTGGGAAGTAAGTTTTATAAACTAAATAAAGTTCCTGTGACCAATGCGTTTTTATATTAACTTGGAATGCATTTTATATCAATGAAACGTGGATTTATTTGCTAATATTTTTTCTTACAATTACTATATTCGCTAGAGTATTTATATTTTGAATTATGGGACTCATTTCCCTGTTCAAATACTTATATTTCGATTCGATTGATCACAAACTTTTACGATTAGTACTCTTCTGGAACATGAGTGTTTCTCAATCTATCGCAAGACTATAGTTGTGCTGGTAGGTACAACAAAGTGCAAGCTTAATTCCGTGCAGAAAGTCTGTGCTCCAAACCCGAACATTATGTTGTATAATGAATGAAAATATTTGACAGTTTAAATCATGGAAAACAAAAATATTGTTTTTTATATTTTTCTGCTTATTTATCTTACAAGGAACTACCGAAATGCAATAAAGCAAAGAAAATATACGTAAACGATTATCCATATTAATATCATAGATTTAGAAGAGAAATAATTAACAGTAACTAAATTCATGAAAACAATGTAAACAATTCAATTAGGTTTGAGAATTATACTGCATAACTATTCGACGAAAACTTACAAGTAAGTAGAATTGTTTATTGGATGTAATCTGTATCCTTAAATGGAGATTATTCGTGATCAGAATGCGAAATTTTAGGAGGACAACTTTTCTCATGGTTAAAGAGTATCGAGCTACGCATGAGTTCTACATCCGAGTACGGCGGTAGCGGAAGGATGTCCCATCCAAGCGATTTCAAGGTGTCTTTCACTGGTTTTGATGTGTGAGACGGCGCATTGTCGTGTAACACAATCACTTTGCCATGTCTTTGGGCCCATTCCTGTCGTCTTTCGATCAATGCGTGCATGATTTAAATTAATCATTTGTTGGCGATAGCGTTGTGCATTAACGGTTTCGCCGGGCTTCAAGAGTTCATAATACACAATACCGATCTGTTTCCACCAGACATAAAGCATGGGCCTTGCCGAAGCGATTGGGCCTTGGTGTTAAAGGACCAGCTTCGCCAGGTGAAAGCCACGATTTTTTCCGCTTCGGGTTTTCAAAATAAATCCATTTTTCGCCACCCGTCACAATACGATACAAAAAGGATTTTCTTTCGTGGCGTTGAAGCAGCATTTCACAAGTGACTTTGCGATTTTCCATTTGACGTTCATTCAAATCGTGTGGGACCCATTTACCCAGTTTATTGATCTTTCCCATTGCTCATAAACGTCTGCTGATTGTTTCTTGTGACACATTTAATGCTTTTGCCAATTGCTGTTGAGTTTGAGTTGGGTCATCCTCCAATAACACCTGCAATTGCTCGTTTTCGCACTTTTGTGGTCTACCAGAGCGCGCACTGTCTTTCACATTGAAATCACCACTTTTAAATTGTCTAAACCATGTCTCACATGTTCTAATCGATGGAGCGTGTTCACCATATGTTTCTACCAGCACACGATGAGTTTCAACAGCCTTTTTCTTTTGGTTAAATAAGAAAAGTAATGCGTGCCGCAAATGTTCTTTTTCAGGCACAAACTTCGACATGATCACTGAACGATAAAACAAAGACGCTAGTGTTTGGTGGACTCAACTTGTGTGTGGTTGTAGTTTAATGTCAGACGAACAAAATGACGTATGTGTCAAATGAATACGCTGCGTACTTTTCGCTGGCGCCATCTCTTAGGTAAACTGGAAACTACTGATGCATACACCTGGTATACCATTGCATTGTGATGTTGAAGTGCACTTTATTATTATCATCATTATGATAAACATCGTCATCACCATGATAAAAATCCCTTCTATATTTCATTATTACTCAATATCGATATAGAAATAAGGTGAAAACAATGGTATCAATTTCTTTAGAACATTTTCAAAACGTTTCCTGAAATAACTATAAGCGCTTTCCAAGCTTTCATGAAGGCTAAAAGATCATTTCCTGCACATTTCACATAGGTCGATTTCTAACCCTGCTTATCTTATAGCTTATACGACGTTTCTTAAATACACGACAGTACTGCAGGAATTCGTTATATTATAAGGACAAAAACTGATTGTATCAAACTATATAATTTCCAAACAAGTGTTGCCCTAAATTAGCGAGGCATCCTTACAAATTACGTATTATCTTGATGTTGTAAGCTGGGTTTCCTACGTTGATGGGTTAGCAAGAGAAATCAAATTTGTTACAAAAGAATGAATTAGAGCAGTAGTTACAATAGAGAAGTGCAGGTTAGAAAAAGTTACTCATTAAATAATTTATTCTGATACACTGGATGGCGAGCAGCACAGAGGTGGTAAAAAGCCGTTTTGTGCAACAACCTCCAAATGGTTCAAATTGCTAATGATTCATGTCAGTCCTATATTTATTGGACTGCCGAATTCAATGATACAATTATTAATTCGAAACCATTAAGAGGTTTTGAAATTATGACGTTTTCATTTAGGTTTCAGTGGTATTGCATAGTTTACTAAAAGAAATCTGTTTTTTATCCATCATTAAACACTCAAATATCGTAAACAGTGGGAGTTGGATCTTTTTATTATTATATAAATGGGCATGTAAGATTCAAATAAAAAAAAATATTTGATTGAAAATAGAATTTGTTCCAAAAATTGTTTAAATTTGAGAATTGTAAAACAAACTAAAGGCATAAAATAAAATTAGTCGTTTAAGTGTGTAAATAATGTAATAACCTCACTAATATTAGAAATCCTAATAAATTTTTTATAAGTTTGTTGTTAAGAGGAATTCCTTATAAGTATTATTAAAATAATAATGATAGAGAAACAAAATAGTGTAGAAGTGAAGTAAATCAAAGCGCCTGTATCTTTGATTACTTACTTATACCTTACTTACAACTAACTCTATGAAACCTAAATTGAAGACATTGCCGGAAGAAGGGCGACATATGAGCACTTTTTCCTGCAATCGCTTTAAACGATCCGACGTGTTTGTGTTTATATGTTCTGCAAAAATTTAAGTCAATATCTCTATTCGTTAGCTTGGTAGAGAAAAATATGTAGAAAAGTTTCCGTAAGTCAACACCGTCGCGCGTCTTTCTTTCGGACCCTGCTGGCGGACAAAACTTCAACTCGACTATGATCAAGTTTTGTTCATGGTTCAGCATTGTGTTTGATGTTGATTTTTTTCAAATACTTTCCGTCAGAAGCCAATCATTTACACAGTGTGAGAAAAATGAGAAAATCATTGGTCTAGTTAGATCACACATAATAACAAATGAATTAGAACTTAGCCCGTCACCGGGAAAAAGACGTTCTTTTCGATTGAAGCTGAATGGGAGAAATTATTGCCATAGCTAGAACGGTGTAGAAAATGATTTTGCGGCCATTTTGAATCCACGATGGCGACTTTTTCAAATTGTAATATTTTTCTCAACTACTCTTGATAATACACCTTTATGCCAAATTTCGTTTCTCTAGCTCAAACGGTGTGGAAAATATTTCTGGTGGCCATTTTGAATCCAAGATGGCGACTTTTTCAAAATTTAATATTTTTTCCAACTATTTTTGATAATGCAACTTTATGCCAAATGTCGTACCTCTAGCTCAAACGGCGTTAAAAATGAATTTTTTTAGTCTACCATTTTGGATCCAAGATGGCGTCTTTGGAGACATTTTGTAATATTTTCGTATCTTAATGGTGATGATGTACCGTCATACCAAATTTATTTTTCTAGCTCCAGCCGTTTCACCAACTTCTGCGGTATGTGCCCTTCTTCCGGCAATGTTCTTAATTATAAAATAACAAAATCTTCCAGAACGAAAAGGAAATGGTTTCGTCAAATAAATAAAAATGGTAGTTGTTTAACCTACGCAATGTAAAACATTTAACAAACGTAAATAAAACAAGTAACTATTTTTCTTATGATTAACTTACAATGGTATTTGCAAAACCTCATCCTCCAATGGAATATTTTTAAATTGCGATCTTGGATAGGTTATAAATGCATCAAAAGAGACGATCAGGTTGTTGTGACTTAATCTAAAAATCTCAGGGGGGAAGAGAAGGAAGAAGAGGATTAATGTGCATGAACGTTTTGTATTTACGGACCACCTCTTATGGAGGTCCCTTGAAATCTTCTGAAGTTAACCCTGAAGAAGTGAACGTGTGCAGCCGAATCTAGCGATAAAATTCACAGAGTAGTTGCTCCAGAACTTCTAGTCAAAGTAATTCTTCGAGTAAAACTCGGTAAAGTGTTTTTGTACTGGTTCTAAGAAAATTGTAAAACTGCAGTTTTTCCATTAGTTATTCAAAGATTATGCAAAGTTAATAAACAATATTAGTATACAATATCTGCCTTTGAAAACCTACATATTCAGTAAATTTTCGGTGTATTATTTGGTTCTTACTATTTAAGTATGTGCTTCAAAACGTTTGATATAAAATTAGGTAAACAAACAACATATTTTTAAAGTAAAATATAGTGCTAAGGTCTCTAATATTAGTAAATGGTTATATTAATCATAGTACACTAACCTATAATCATTTGAATGTGAAAAACAACGCTTATAAACTTGGGTTGATGCCTTTATTTTTTATATTTTTCCCTTTCCACCACTGTGCGCAGTATGAATATGTATGAATATCCAGTCAATTAAACTTTTCAATTATACATTTGTCACAGTATGTATTTTACATAAAGGGCACAACTTAGATTCTCACATGCTAAATCGACAGAGCTTATGACATTATTTGTCGAAATGTTACGTCACTTGTGATATTACGCTACTTTTGGTCTTTTCTAGCTCAGAAACTATTGTTTCACAACGTTTGACATAACCGACTTTTAAGGGATTCCATCTTAAAAAAGTATATAAATTTCGAGTTTTGTCCGTACCTATATAAGGGTAAGAACTGCGACAGAATATATACCAACGTAAGGGTAAAGTTTAATTTCTTTTCAGACTTTTCCATGTAAATTACAATTCAATACTATTTCTCTCTTTGCTTTCTCCATGTTGTTCCATTCATAATATATAATGTTTTGCAGACATTTTGAGGAGAATGTTGATTGAATTCATAAAAGACGGAGGAAATTGCCAGACTTCTCCGTAACTTGGTACTCTTTGTGTTGTGTAATTGCTTTTTCCTGTGTTATTCTTCTGGAGAGGAAACAGGAAGTGATGTATTTATATGCTCATTTCCTCTTCTTACGAGAGAAACCTGCTCATCATTACTGTTTTATATTTCTGAATTTCAAAAGCAGAGACTGCGGCTTCAGTTAAATGGGAAACGAGTTTTGGTGGGAATAGGTTCCTTTCCTAAAACGTCTTTATATTATGAGGCAAATAAAACGAACATAAATTTAATGATCATATAATGTTCTTTTAAATTTAAAAAAAAAAAACATCTCGCAGTAACATGCGGAAGTGTTTACTTGCGCATAAAATGATGAGAGGAGCAGACAAATGTTAAATATTTTGTTGTCTAAAGAACGATTTTCTTACAAAGCAGATGGAAATGCGACACATTTATTTCTTTTGTAACAGTAACTCTCTTTCTTTTGTAAGTGTAGTATTTAATAATTATAAGTTAGATTTGTTTGAAGTTCTATTAGTACTCTAATCCGCACTTATGTTATAAAAATTTCGAAATCGTTTGCTGTTGCAAGTAACTACGCAACTCTGTGTTCAAGGGATACAAATAGTCTTCTGCGAATTGGTTGTAAGTGGGTGTAACAGGTCAAACCTTCCTCGTGGGAGCCTCGGTTAGAAACAATAGTTAGCCCACTCGCTTTCGGTGAACATGGTTCACATTTCAGATCACGTTAATTCCTTTAAACATAGTGTTTCGATGCCTGCTTTAATTAAAGTCGTATGTCCAGTCCTTTCGAAAATCCCAAATTAATTTATGTCCTTAGCAATAATTTAAGTACACCCTCTTCATTTTGTTACACATGATTAGTGTTGTTTCTCATAGTTTCAAGTCCGTTTTACTATGCTATTGCAGTATCATATCTAAAAAGAGGCTCTGAACGATTTCGCACTAAGGTTATAACTTGCTGTCATCCTTGAGATATATTAGATTGTAGTACTCTGACAAAAGAACAGACAAATTCTAAAGTTTAAGGTATATTTTTGTAGATAAAAAATGATGGAAGTATACGTAGATGTATTTTTCATTTCACGAAAAACGTTATATTCAGGGAGTAAGATTGATAAAAGATCATCTACCAATGCGTATATAGTGTTTAGAGCTCCCATGCAAGGAGAAACGGGATTTTAGAAGTTAATACATGCTTAAACGATGGTTTAATATAAAAGTATACCTTGAACGTAATATAAAGGTATATATATATTGAACATAATTTTAGCTCTGACGTCAGTACCTGATCCCCCCTTAAAATTAAGGGGATAATAGGAACATTACACATTGATTGAAACAGTCTCAATTAAAAAATGTTTTTGATGTTTGAATGTATTGTAACCCTTGTGCTAACATATATATCTGAATTTACGTACCAAGAATCCGTAGCGTAGTTTGTAGAGCAATCGGAAGTTCCTGTGAACGATTGCAAAAGCCATCCATCCTGGCTAAGGTTTTTTCCTCAATCATTCTAGGACAACTAATTTCCAATATCTTTTCCCCCAACCTATCAGGGTATGAGCCTGAGTTACCAAATTAAAAAACTGAATTTCTATGTTAAATAAAGATGCACACATTTTCTCTTTATACCATTCTGTTTATCAACTTTGGAATAGAAAAGGATCTATTATTACTATCGTTGTCCATTGCTTCACAAAAATGTGGATTGAACAAACACAATACTTTCAACTTTGTGCATTTACACATGTATATCAACTTGAAATTTTCCTATACTTACATTTCTACTCTTCAGTGAATGTATGAAAACATAATCAGACAATATTTAAAATTCAAGCATACTTCTGTAGACGATAATGATCCTTTCACGATTAATAGCTGTACAGTCCCAATGCAAAATATAAATGAACTTTATATCAAGCGTAAACATAGGACAATGTTGATTTCTTTTCTGTAGTCACAGTTGTTTGACGGAGGTCGTATAATGGACAAATTTGATCTTCTGAGAAACCTTACTGCATCACGGCGAATACCATAAGTAGAATCATTGTGTCATTTTGTACGTTTTGTTTATATTTAAAAACCCAATAGCTCCAACTACGACTCTCGATGCAACTTTGTTATCAAGATGCGGAGCCCGCTGGTTTTACTTGGTTAAATTTTAACACTTGATCATTTTTTAAACCCTGCAACCACACCTTCCAAACATTGTAGCGTTGTTTACACCATGGGATTTGTCAGATCCCAAAAATGTATTAAAAATAAATACAAATTTAATAATTCTTATTTATTATCTTCAGATCAAACAATTTTGTGCATTGTTAGTAATGTATCAGAACCATTTATTCCATGTTTTTCTGCTTTTCTTTTGATGTGCATTCAGAAACAAAATTTCCTTGCTATAAAGTTAAACCTTTGTGCATAATAACTTAAAACAAAAGTATGTATAGTTGTAATTTTATGTAAAAATTCTGTAAAGCCATAATTTTCTTGCACATATGATATATTTACTTGCAATTGTAATCACTTTCACTAGATGAAGACTGCCAACCTTATAATTTAAAATGAATATGCACCTGAACACAAATGTAGTTTTAAGGAAATTATTTCACTGTTTAATACGTGAACTAACTTTCATTGTCACTAAGAACATACTAAATACTAGCCGCACTCCTTTGATGCATATTGCAATTTTCTTTGATATCTTCATCTGCACTATCTTCTTCAGATCTTCAGACTCTTCAAGAACAAAAACTGGATCTTAACATTATAGTCCCCATCAAACAAACTTCCGCCATCTGCCTCCTCACTTTCACTACAGGCATGAAGATTTCTGATTTGCTTGCCATTCAAAGTCATTTTATATCAAGTATGTTATAAGTAAGATTTAGAGTAAAATTTTCCTTGATAATGATCAAATACATTTGTGAAACTCAACACAGTCATATTATTGAGGACAATAGAAAGCAATCGTAAAATACACCATGGGGTCTGGCAGACCCGAAACACATTTATGTTGCTTACGACATGACGAACAACACCGAACTAATGACGCAATCCATACGGCCCAGTTAGTTATGTTGCCACCTTAATGTACATGGAACGTAATTTTTTTTCTATAAAGGAATGGAAAAGTTATGGTAAAAATTCAGTTTAAGTGGGGTCTCTCAGACCCCATGATGTAGTTGCAGGGTTAATATAACAAACTGCTAATTCATTGGCTTCCCAAGATACACTTGTCTTAATGCTATGCAATTATTTCGATTCTAACTGTTAAGTGCGATTAAAAAGATACTACAATCTTTCTACAAAATTTTGTAGAAGTCGAAGGCTCAGAATATAAATTATTTTTCGAATTAATTACACTGTTAGTAAAATACGCAATGAAAGGTGATAAAAGAGAAATGACGTATTATCTCGATGATCAGAATTCTTTTCATAGCTATTGAAATCAAATTTTATGTACTTAACTAATGTAGTATTTTAGCGAAAATTTATTTTTGTATCTTTTCCATTTTTAAGACAATACATTACATTAATGTTCCATAATCATATTCTAATAACTTTACAATAATTGTTTCAGTATTTGCTTTAACTTTCTAAGAAGGTGTATTAACGAGTATGTTCATATTATTTATGAAACTGAAACTTTGTCCACATTTTTCACATATTTCTAAAACATTATTTTTAAAATATCTATCATATTTATCTATTTTGAGTAATATGTTTGAGTAATATTACTTCTCAAGTTTAGGGATATTTTTATTTCGAAAGTATAATAGAAGGTGGATCCTTTCTTTTCATTCACATAGAAACGCGGACAGAAATTTCGTATTGTAAAGAACGAAAGAGTTGAAATGACAGAAAAAAAAGGAGACGCAGCAATATCGTGGGCGACAAGCGTCATTCTCTTTTTCACGTTTCCTCCGTCTTCTATTTTTCTATAAAGCGGGGTTTGAAAAGGAGAAATATCTCCTCTCAGGGCAAAGGCTATGTTTCTCCGTCATCTTTTACACGTTGAAAAGAAACTCTATTAAAAGTACGGTTGCTATGACAACAGAGCGACAAGTGACATTACAAGATCACGTTTAGTAGCGCTAAAAACATATGTTCTCTTATTTTTCTCTTATTACTCCAAAATAAAAAAAAAAGACCAAATTGCTGGGATGATATCCTACATCATTTAGCTTTTTGCTTTCTTTCCTTCTCTCTCTCTCTCTCTCTCTCTCTCTCTCTCTCTCTCTCTGTGTGTGTGTGTGTGTGGTAAATGTTCTATTCAGTAAATAGAAATCAAACTTGATAACCAAAATAGAAAATAATTTGTTTGTAGTTAATGCTGGCTTGTTTTCATAAGAGACAAAGAAAAGAAAGAAGAAACGAGAAAGATAAATAAATAAATAAAGAAAGAAAGAAAGAAAGAAAGAGACAGAGAGAGAGAGGGGGAAGTATTGAAGGGTTCTAGAAACAAAGAAAGGTCTTTTACATCATATTGGCCTTAACATTTTATTGCCTCTCCCGACTACAATTTCTCATATCACCACAACTATCATTCGATGATGCAGCTTAGTTGACTTTTGTTTAGACTTTTGCTCACATTTCTGCTAAATCAACCGAATAAACACACATCACCTAGTGTATATTATCTGTTTGCTACCTTCACTACGCGTTTTACCGAAATATATGCTGCTCGTGCGATATGATAGTTCAGATTTCTGATAAGTTCAGACAATAACTACTTTACTGCACACGTTCAGCGAACTCAACAATTGATCACTTTTTTATATTTTTTCACTTTCAATCACTATTTAATGGATTATTTTGCACAATTATACAGAAGTTAGTGTATTGCGATCGGTAGTTTTGGTAGCCTTGGAAAGATGAAACATTGGCGGGAGCGACGAGTAATCTCAGTGATACTCTTATGCCTTAACCAAGCGAACCATGCTATACTATAAATTTCTTTGTGCTTGTTTCTCACTGCAAACTGTAAATTACCTTGTACTTGTATCTAACGGCAAACCCTAAATCATGTTGTACTTGTTTCTGACTGCAAACTGTAAATTACCATATTCTTGGTTCTTACTAAAAACTGTATCTTACTTTGTATTTGTTCCTCACTGTAAACTTTTAACTACCTCGTACTTGTTTCTCACTGAAAAACTCTAAATTACCTTGTACTCGTTTCTCACTGAAAACTGTTAATTAAGTTGTACTTGTTTCCCCACTGTAAAATCTAAATCATCTTGTACTTGTTTCTCACTTAAAATTTAAATTACTTTGTGCTTGTTTCTCCCTGAAACCTCTACATTATTTTGTACTTGTTTCTCATTCAAAATTTAAATTAACTTGTACTTGTTTCTCACTGAAACCTAAAAATTATATTGTATTTGTTTGTCACTGTAAACTTTAAATTACCTTGTACTTGTTTCTCACTGTAAACTCTAAATTAGTTTGTACTTGTTTCTCAGTACAATCTGTAAATTACTTTGCACTTGTTTCTCACTAGAAGCTTTAAATTACCTTGAACTTGTTTCTCACTGCAAACTGTAAGTTACGATGTACTTGTGTCAACACTGTAAACTGTAAATTACCGTGTACATGTTTCTCACTGTAAATTCTAAATTACCTTAAGCTTGTTTCTTGCTACAAACTGTTAATTACCTTGTGTTATTGATTGAGTGGAATTCTTTCAGTTAAATTGCCGTGATAGCCTTCACTTTACCATATAAAAGAAGATGTAAATATTAAAGAAATCTAATGTAAAACAGGGCGCCGAAGCTAATCAGCACATATTGCAGATAATATGTACAACAATATAGACGAAGTCCAAGATTGTCTCATTTAAAGTGTATAACAAGAGCTTCTTTCAGAATTAACTGGTATTTTATTCCAACTTGAAATCTTCAGATTGCAAATTTTATATCCCCTTAAACCTACAGATCCTCACAGTTTAAAGTTTGCAATAATCATACAAGAAATAATGGGAAAAGTGGTACCTAGAGCTTGATAGGCTTAGGAAGTTCAAATCATCTTCAATCAGGATGCGTAGTGCGGAGCTGTGCTTAAATACGAAATATCTGATTACAGATAAACACTATAAATTAAAGGCTTAACTGCTATACTGACTACTACTTATAGATTACTTATGTTAACGAAATAGAAGGAAGCGCTGAAGATTGTTGCTGAGAGGCGAGCAACTCTTGAGACAAAAAGAAAGAGAAAACTAAACTGGTTATGACGTTGCCTACACATAGATTTTATAGTGCAGGATAGAGTTGCAATTGTGCTTGAAAAAAATCAAGGCAAAAAGAAGTGGAAACAAACTTCTAGACAGTATTAAGAAAAATGAATCCCGTACTGTAATAACAAGGAAGACAAACAATAAAGATGAATGAAGAGGATTTATTTTGCACTAAGAGACCTGACGCTTTCAGCAGAACAGTCGTGGTGATGATGAGCTATTTTCAAAATCAATGAAGTGACAGAATATTATTTTTGTTTTGGCTCATTTTAAAGAATTTATAATTATCCTAAGTAATAAGTTATTTTCCATCTCGTATAGGAAAACTGAAATTATATCTCAGAGGAAGTTACGAGTACATAACCATACTGAATAAGGATATAGTAAAATATTCTTACAAAGTTCCATCACCATGATATAAGGAATATCTTGTTAAAATATGAAACAAGAGTATTCAGGCAGCGTGTTGCGTGTCCTTTGTGTCCTAATAAATGTTGCTTATCGCATAGAATGGCATGAAATGAACCCGCCTACACACGCAACAGTGATAAAACTGAAAATAACTTGCTGAACACACTTTACATGCAAACAACTAAGAGCTTCTTTGAAGTGCCTTGAAATTTGTAAATTTCAATTAAAATGCAACAAATGCATGTAGAGAATACGGTCGACGGAATAATTCTTTCTTTTAGTTCAGTGAAATGCGAAGATAAAAATGATCTTGGAATACATAGTTGAAGTGGAGTCGATAAATGGGTACGAATGCTTGTCATTTGATGACTTTTATATGTGATTTTGCATATGAAAACGTACCACGTGTCTATATACGACTGCATTGTGAAACGTGAATATATTGAACATATATGAGTCAAACTTTGATCACTTCTATACATTAATTTCCTATTACTTATACGTCAACTTCTGATCTTTTCTATACCTTAACCTCCGATCATCTTTCTGTAAACTTCTTATCTTTTCTATACCTAGACTTCTTTCTTATCTTTTCTATACCTAGACTTCTTATCTTTTCTATACCTAGACTTCTTACCACTTCTATATGTTTAACTTGGATCACTTCCATACGTTCACCTCCTATCACTTTTGGAAGAATTTTTTTAATCATTTTCATACAAGTTATAGTGTTTAACTGAAAATCTTTGACATAATTTGGCAGAAGCGGATATAAAACGTGGTTAGTTTCGGTGTTTGCTTTTATCAACATAACTGCAAAGAACACAGTACATCTGTTACGTATCTTGTTGTTTATTGAATCCGTTCGATATAAAATAAACGAGTCAGAGTTTATTAAGACATACTGCACACAAATTGGACTGATTCAATAATGTATTCCTGAAACATAACACTATTTTTATATTATTTAATTTTATGCAAAAGACAAACATCTATCACCTCAATTGTCACATGCCATCCTTTGAATGTAAGTTAATTAAAACTATTTATATGCGTCGTGAATATATTTTTATGAGTGAAAGCATTAAGAAATGATAAAACTTTCCATCATTTACAGCTGATAAAACTAAAACTTTCGGTAGTGTAGTTTTCGAGCAAATCGCGAAAACCGACATAAAAGAGTAAAAATTTTGAAGTTTATCGTCCACCTAATCAGTGGGTAAATTTCAGTCCCCCGGACAACAGCAATATGAGAAAATTGTTTTCTTTATTGAAAAAAAAATAGAGTACTTTTCCGTAAATACCAACATTCGTTTAGTCGTTTTAGTTTGGCCAGCGTGGATATTGCGTTTACTACGTGGTCGTGTGAAATTGAACAAAACTTGCTTTTTCTTATTCGCAATACTTGAAATTTCCAGTCTTGAAGCAGTCCTTCAGTACGCTACACAGAAAACCCAACTGCAAGGAAGCAGTACCAGACGGTGAAATGGTATATAAATTATCTAACATGGAGACCTAAACATTAGTGACTTGTGAATTAAGAGACTGTGACTTATGAGAAGGTATTACAACGTCTGTGGTCAAATGTTGTTAATAGTATCATTACAATTTTTAAAGTAGGTAAAATTGCCTAAAACACATGACAAAAAACAAATTTATAACACTGAAAACCTGAAAGAAAATAATTTAAATATGTAGTGTTGCTGTAGTAATAAATGTATTGATAAATTGCATTATCTGCATTCATCACCAGTCCGGGTAAGTGGAAATTTATTGTATATATTTTTCATAACATTTTTTTTAAATATTGAGACAGTCTGAAACTCTTCCATACTAAAGTAGCTCTATCAAACCCTGCGTGCAAGTCTTGTAAACTTGGTAGACAAATTAAAGTTTCAGTTTCTTCGAATGAGCAATAACGCTTTACAATAGTAGCTCACAGTGGATCTTAAAAAGTATTTTTCGTTCTCAAATACTTACATAACAGCTGTAAGTACTATTGATCTTCAAGAAAAAAATCTAGACATGAGTTAAACATTTTCTCCTCATATTATGTTGAGCAAAACCAGACAACAACATTACAAAGGTTCATAGTAACTTCATTTGCAATATTAATCTGGTATTAGTACACACGTTAAATAAAAAATGGTTTTGTTAGTTGATGTGGAACATGGTAAGGTTTTCAATCAATGGAATTTACCTGAATTTAAATGTTTACTTTAAAGAAAATCAATTACGTACTTTGCTTGTAATTTTCCCTAAACTTTGTTTCATAGCATTTTAAATAGCACGGTCGTAATTTCATTTACATTCGATCATGAAATCAATGTTAAAACAAAGGCATACGTAATTGGCAATAAGGACAGCGAAACAACACTTCATGGGTTTTCTTCTTTGTACGCTTCAGACAACTGAAAAGAAACTCTCTGGAACTTAAGCACTTGCCATAAAGATAAGATTGTCAATTTTTTAATGTATCGGGAATAATAAAAAAGATTCTTCGTGCCCTTTAAATACATGATTTTTACATTCAGTAAAATTTTGAATGAAACATTCTTCAGGATTTGTGTGTGTGTATGTGTTATAGAGAGATGGAGAAAGAAAGGAAGAGAAAGAAAGAGAGAGAGAGACAAAGACAGAGAGAGACAGAGACAGACAGACACAGAGAGAGAGAATTGAACAATGCTAATGTATCATGTTGGAACGGATTAATGAATTCCAACCGACCTTTTTATCATTTTGAACACTCGACAATACTGTTAAAATATATGAGAAGTTATGAATAGTGTTCCTTTGCCTAGGAAACATTGTTGCATTTGTTTGAAAAACCCGAAAAAATGCCCGGAGAAGTTCACTCAGCATAGATAGCAGATGGAAGCGAACTTCCGTGTTTAGCAAAATATCAAACTGTAGTCTGCAACTATAAGCTAATCTTTGTTTACATCCGACCACTAGGGCTGGGCTTCAAAGTAATTATTTCATTCATTGATACGTAGATAGCAAAATCAGAAAAGTACATAAACATTCTTTGCTTGTAACGATCTGTTATGGCTAACAAATATAAGCATTTAATATATTTTTGGCCTTCATTTATCTAAAGCTCAGGTCGGTATAGGGTGGGGTAAAGAATGCGGCAAGATATGTCAGGGCCTATGTTGAAGGTACAATTCCAACATTTTCTTGGTGTCACAGGAAATACCCTGGTAAAATCTCATTCGGGATGGTCGTCAGCTGGTATCGAACCTAGAACCTCCCGAATGCGAAGCCAACTTTTGATGAACTGATTGACGGCCACTTCATAGGCTTTCCCAGATGGTCCGTTGCTTTTATTTTGGAAGGTCTCCATTTTACGAATAAACAATATACTTGTAGTACTAGCAGGTAAAAGAAAATTCGAAGAGCAAGCCACCGTTATTAGGTCCCTTGATAGCGAAGCTTTAGCTAAAGGGACCTTTTAATCCCTTTCATTCTCTGCCAGTGTTGCCAGCCTATTTTCTAGAAACTTATCTTATTTCACATTGCTTCTATTATTTTAGACATAGCAGCACCAAACTTGGCATAAATATTGTTTGACTCAATAGGAATATACTACGGATTTTTCCGCTCCCCAGGAACCCCATTGTCAGTGTTGCCAGCGTATGACAAATGAGCCATAAACCGTAGAGTCATGCATAAGGTGTCGTTCGAAAAGTAGTCAAAGTTCACGTGGAGGAACAAATAAAAGTTGTCTGGGGGAGGGGAGAAAGGGGGCTTGTCCCCGTATACTTACATGAAAATTTGCTAATAGTTGATAATAAATGCTTTTTAACAAGAAAGACGAAATGAAATAGCGAGCAATTGTGTGTATTTGCAGAGAGAGCTTCCATTCAGCTTCACAATTTGCGCCAAACTTAGCGTAAATAGTATTCGACACAAGTACTGTGAATTTTAAGGGGTAAGGGGCCAGGAGGCTTGCCCACGACTATTTTCATCTAAATTCCCCAATAGCGGAAAGTAAGCGTTTCTTTATGGAGAAGGGCGATATATAATAACAAACAAAAACGTATACAACAGTGTATAAAATACATTAAAAATTAATTATTCAAATTGCTTCCATTCAGCTTCACAATTTGCGCCAAACTTAGCGTAAATAGTATTCGACACAAGTACTGTGAATTTTCCCGAATCTAAACATTGAAACTGCAGGTGTTGTCAGCCTATTTTATATAAAAAATAATACTTGTGTGCCTCAAATGCTATCAAGGGACCGGAGCCTTTGCGATTGTTAGTAGAATCTTAGCTCAAATCCGTTTCCTTACTTAACCGGTGCTTTATAAATCATTGAATTTTCATTAACTTCCGGGGACTTATTTACCCCTTTGGTTTATGCAACCCAAATTGTTTAACTCTGTATCTGGTTGCATAACGAACAGAGACAGTAATGAAATTGTTTGATCTTTTAGTTCAAGGTTAGATTATAGATTCCGGATTACTAATAGAAAGAAAATTTCTCATTAATTTTTAGCATTGCCTCCTTTCACACTTTACGTCCGGGAATATTCTTCAGTCTGGGGCGATCACGTTGGAAAGCATATTTAGCAGGAGTTTTGCAAGACATTCGGAATTGTGGTAAGTATGGAAGATGCAAATGGAAATTTGAGGGTGTAAGAGAATGTTGGTTTCTTGTCGTCGTTTCTCGCGTAGGGTGTTTTCTACAAGTTGGTAGTCTAGTACAAGCTCTGCTTTAAACTGATATATCTAGATAACTAATTGTCATAGCATCGTGCAGCAAACATAGTCTATTGATTTTCGATTTAATAGTAGGGCTCCTGTCAAGACTACAATGGATATATTGCTGAACTACTGAAATCATGATATCTTTACACTTAAATGTCATATTAATGTAATTAAAATGTTTATGCGGGTGGACATACTTTAAATTCGTAACTGATAATTAGACTAATTTGATAACCATCTTTGAAAATCGTTTTGCAGGCTATATCTCGAACAAAATAGACTGGATATTTGTACAAACAATGTTTCTCTATTAATTCTGCCCATTTCTTCACCTGAAACGTTGTTTTATCATCAGGATCACCGATACCAAGTCGCATTTGGCGATTAAGACATAAAAACAGTTTCAATGTTTTGTTTTTCCACACGTAACTGAAAATTGATGAATACATGACGTACATCACTTTACGTTTAACGCACGTATATGAACATTGATTTATTACAAATTAATCGAAATGTAGAACGATAGTAGGATAGACTGGTTGTTAATCAAATAATTAAGTTAGACATGTGTGCATCGACCCTAGTCTAGCGGTTTCTTTTATGGCTTTGAACATGTAATCGTAATCTATGTCATACTGTAGCACAAAATCAAACATAATATATAATTTGCATGTACCGGTATATTAAAGTTTTCCGATGAGTTTATACATAACCTACATTCAAATTGTTTTACACCATTTAATGATCATTATTTCCAATTGTTATTGATTTTATCTGCATAGTTTAAATATAATTTACGAAATTGTAGAAATATTTTGTTTACCTGCTCCTGGTTCTTAAATTTCCTTGGGTTAGTGATTAAACAAAACAAAGTATAAGTGTTACAACAATTTATTTGAGTTGTCAATCATTTAATATTTTACACATTTTACGACCTTTTCACCACCTGAGATTTAATTATATAATTTTGAACTTTATGGTTATTGTTTGGTAAACAAGATTTAATTTTAAACTCTTTCCTTGGTTGAGTTGTTTGTAAATTATTTTACATGGTATCTTAATAATTCTGAAGATAATTATTAGTTCTCGGACTGAGCCTTAGATGCCTAAAGGTCATAAATAAAATTCAAATTCTTAGTTCTAAACAACATTTTTATCACCTGAAAGAAAGGGATCTTCACTCTATGCTTTAAATTCTAGTTTCAATTGTCTTGTTAAAATCATAGGCAAAACTTAGCAGATGAATTCGTGATTCCAAAAGGAAACAAAATTTTTATATAAACATTGATAGACTTAATTCCTCTTTGTTTTTAGACGCAAAGATTTCAGCTTGGAACTCAAATTGGACTCCTTTGAGTGGCAAAGAAAATGAATGTTACTCTATAAATCAGAAATAATTTATAAAACTAAAATGTAGTTTTCGGAAATTGCTTTGTATCAATACGGCTGAGTTAAAATATATTATTAGCTTCTCAATATGGTGTAAGGTTTAATGTTTTTAAAAATGCACTACGCCCATTTATCTTATATTTGGTACTCCCAATTAATGATAAGCATCCTATGTGAAGCACAGCATTCAATGTTGCAAACTACGTTGTAAATCGAATTGTCTGGCATTCTCCTTTATTAGTTAGTAATAATAATAACTTACGTATAACCATTTGCTATTGATTTTCTTTTCAAAATTACCATTTTGCTGTTGCTACTTTCGCACAGTTGCGTGCGTCTGTTCAAAGTTTCTTATGGTCTTATCAATCTACTCGCTGATATAAGCATTTCTAATTACGTTTCCGTCACGTGCAACAGTTCTTCTATCAGAGAGTCTTTATCGAAGATCTTGCGAGCTCTGTGCATCTGACTAAAAATAACTACTTTTCATGTATAAGATCAAGCCGGCATTTTGCATTCAAGCAGAGGACTTTTTGTTTCATTTCTGTAGGCCTGATGTTTTAGTCTCCTAGTTTTAATATTGTGAATGAAAATGCCGATAGCAGTTGCATGTCTATTATTTGTTTCCGTTGTAAATTTCACGTCTGGATTAATATTATCAATAGTTAAAACTGTCTGCACTGTGTCCCAGATGTCGAGCATATCGTTCACTTATATACTAACGATTAGCTTGAGAGACAGCAGCTCTTTTATTCAAAATAATCCACATAATACAGATGATAATGAACAACACATAGTTATTCTATCCGTCCGGTAAACGAACTCTCCTTCATATACGAAGTAGGTTCTGGAAGTATGCTAAAGTTATTGTAAAATGCCCTTTGAAAATGTCTCTACTTTTATGTTTTAGATAGTCCTCCGAGATCTTAAAACATAGCAGCGTTCAAATGTTCTTAAGCATCTGGTATGGAATATTTCTCAAGGCGCACCAAATGACCTTAGTTGTTTTCATTCAACAGTTTTTTTAGATTCAAAATAAAAATGAAAGTTGAAAACGCCAAATTTGTGAATATAGCGCATACGGGAATAGTTCAAAGCCACATTCAAGAATAGCAGCCATGAAGATGGCGATCTTGTTGATTGATTGAATGGTTTTTAATATCCTAAACGAGCTGATAAGCTACTAAGGATGGGACCTACAGCTTAACATGGGCTCCGAACCGCTAATGTCCCCACGGAAGTCAAACCCGGGATCCATTGAATATAAGGCAGCGCTCACTCACCGGGTACACTGCGATCTTGTGATTGTAGACATTGTTCTAATAGAATAGGGTACATTATGTTAATTTTTAAGAGTTTTCCATTGAATCTGCTCACGTATAGACTGTTCTAAAACAAAACAAACTTGGTCATAATTATTCCTAATGACGGGCCAAACTTGATATTCTTTGGTGGTGAAGTGAGGGTGTATTGATTGCTTGGAATTGATCTCTCATTAGTAGTAATGAATCCATGCTTTGTCTCCTGCTATTAAATATTCCATAAAGAAATCCGCACGAGTCACCTTCAAGGCAGATTTTTCCCTTCCTAAATTCAGCTAGTTTGTTGATAACAGTAGCTTTAGAATGATAAGTTTCCTTACAAGAAATTTGTACCTCTTTCTCAACTTCGATTTCATAATTTTCATCCACTAGAGTAGTTGTTGAGTTCAGGAAACATGTAGAACTGCGAAGATTGTTATATCTTGATTTAAGTTTAATATACAAAATTGAATTGGCAGTTAGAAGAAGGCAATAAACGCAAAAGAAAATGGAAATTTTATTGTACTGGATTTTATATTAGGAAGGGAACGCAATTCAATAGAGCACATAAAGGAAGCAAAAAAACAAACAGCAAATGCTTAAAAAGTAGGTGTGAAGTTTCCGCAAGCTTGAAGAAGGAAACAAATACGAATGTATTTATTTATTTATTGCAACTGCTTCTGCACAGAGTCGACATGGTACAAGATATACATGCAGCAAGAAGAAGTGCCTAGACACTCCCACTACTTCAAGAAAAAAACCTCGTTAAATATTCGGAGCTATAGCAGTTTGCTAGGCACAAAAATGACAACTCACATTCTTAATCATTCTGAAGTATTCTTCCTGGTCATCTCTCATCCTCCTACAGGGGCAAGTTTCGCCCATGTTGGCTTGCTTGGGGTTCCTGATGGAGTCGACCTAGCTTAGCTATGTCTCTTCTCTATTCAGTGTTTTCTTATTGTTCAACCTCCATGTACTGTATGTCGTCCAAAGTGTGCAGCTCCAGTAAGTCTTTGGAGTTTCAAGGAGAACCGGAAAATCCATAAACTTGTATAGAAATACACTAATGAAGTTCATAGAAACCAACTTATTGATAGATGTACAGATAATGTACACGTACACACATAGGCAGTTTACGGCGTACTGTTCTATGAAGTAAACTGCCACTTGACAGGAGCTGTTCACATAATGCACACAGAGTGTATACATTCCTTACATAAAAATAAACAAATAGAAACGGTCCTAGGTAGTGAATAATCACAGGGAACTGACAGCTACACAAACTCATGTATGCATACGGGACACATACAGCGATAGTTTATCCACTATACCCGTCAATCAGACAACCGGAGCTGAAACGGGTTACTGGACCAATCTGGTCTCTCAGGTCAAGTTTGGAACCGGGTAACCTAGCCTATGCTTGAAACCCGGTAGGATCCTATTTTGACCCCTATGATCTGTGTGGGGAAGCAGAGATTTAATTATTTCCTTATTATGCACTGTTGAGTTTGAACAGTCTTTCTTTTGGAGGTAACTGGAAGCGGGGGTATTATCTCCAGAGCACGAAAAGTCCGACGCCGAAAAGTTAGTAACAGGAGTAATGAAATATGAAAATAGTCTCATATGCTTGGAAAGAATAAATATGTCACTGGTAGTCCCCCTCCCCGGAATGACAAGAATTTTCTGGTTAAACAATTAAATAGTATAAAGGGATTTAAATTTTTGGAATTCCCCAGAATTAAGTTCCAATACATATGCCCACTTCTCAAGGAATCTCACAAATTGAGAATTGATTGATTCAAACCACAGGAACAAGATCGGTCATCGGGTATAGATTTGGCCACCTAATTAATTGGGTCAAGATTCAGTCATCGAATGACCGAGTTGTCAGTATGATGATTTTCGTCAAAACCGAGTCCCGAGTCATTCGGGTCAAGGCGGTGTCACGGGGGCAAGTTTCGTAACAGGCCACTTTAGATTCGAGTCAAACCCAGTTACCGGGTCAATAGAGGTCACCCGGCTTCAGCTCTGGACATAACAGCTCTAGGAATGACATCATCAAATTGAAGAATTTGCTACTAGGCTCAGATTCCAAGTAACGGTGAAATATATAAACTTTGGTAAAAATGCTTCAGCCAACACATTTTCTGAAATTCCGACCAGAAAGACCTGTCTTGTTCAATTTTCTAAGAACTTATTGGGTGTTTTATTCCAGGCCGCCATATTGGATTTCCAGAGTAATTCTGAGCTTGGAAACCATGATATTTGAATTCAGTGTACTTTTTCAGTAATACTAGCCACGTTGCATATAATTCCCCAAAAATGCCATCTGCATCATTTTTGAAGACTTTTTTTGGAATTTGGTGTATTCCATTAATAGTTCATTAATGGCGTCATCAAGATGAGAATTGTCCTTCAGAAACCACGGGTATTGAATGAAATAACTTCCTACAGAACCTACATGCACAGAAAAACACCTATAAAAGAAAAGAAAATCAACGACGAAAAGATTATACCTACATACGTAGAGAGAAGAGAGAGATACTTCTAAGGGAACTTACTTACCTGGTATACCGCAATTTCATCTAATGACGATTAATACCTCTCCTCCGAAGCGTGTTTGTTGGGGGTATTTTTGAGAGATAAAGCAACTGCTATTCACCACTAATCACATCAGCATTAAGTCTTCATAACTCCATTGGGTTTCACGATCCATACCAGCTAATTTATTTAGATCAAGGGAAGGTGAAAGCATTCCTCACAACGTAAGAAAGGAATGTTGCTTTTGTCCATAAATTATGTTAATAATATACATTCGAAAGTTTTTATTGCGTTTTGGCTTCGTTCTTCTAGTCACTTTCTCCATCAGTTGGAAAAAGGAAACAAATCCTCCCACTTTTCTTAATTATATGAGCAGGAATACAATACTTGAAACTGCTTGAACACTACACAAGGAACAGAATAACATTCTGAATTTCAAGAAACAACAAAAGTTGTTTCCTTCGAATGAATAGAACACGTGTTATACAGTTCTTGTTAACTTTCCATAGAACAGATTTAAAAAGAAATATATTTAGCTACTTCTTTCAACTGCCAATTCAATTACAAGTTATTAATTTTATGTGGCGTGTATAACTGCCCCTTCTGCTGCGTAAGTCTATCATATGTCAAAATTATCAATAACATAGTATTGATATACTATAATAAGATACACACCCATACGATAATAAGATAAATATACGACAAATCCATTCTTTACTTCATTAGTAGACCATAGTGCTATTTTAAATTAAAACATAAAATTTTCTTGACAAAATTATACATTCAAAAGTAGCTGGGGAAATATAAATAAATTTCAAGGACAGGTAGTGGATTGGAACTCACGATATACGAATAAAGGTAAAAAAAACACACCTTTAGCATATTGATCACGGCAGCTAGTCTGAAGTCTAATTCATGTGAGTTCTTATATAAAATCTTTCCGTCTTACTTTCTTCAAAATGGTTGTATTTTGCATAGAATTGCTTCACAGTGATACTACCAAACATATATTTTAGGTTTAATAAATTCTAGTGAAAATTGTAGGTGTCAAACTTGTGTCTCATCCATTAAGATACTGAAGATGTCACTTTTGCTGCAATTTGTTTTTTAAATCTCTCTTTATGCAGGAATTCGATTACTGCTCTATCCTTTAATTTGTTCATCATTTTTTCTATTTTGATCACACTCTTTAGCTACATGGGAAAGCCCCAAAAGCAGTTATTACCATCAAATTTGATATCACTACCTTAAAAGATCTAATAAGCTAAAATTTTATTTTTGTAGATGCAATATTTCATGGGCTTAGACGTTTTGCGACTCACCTCGTAGAAATAGATAGACATATAAATCCATAAATGGTTTAATGTTTTATTTATTTTATTTTATAAACATTAACACTTTCATTAACATTTTATCTATAGAAGATGTACAAAATACATAATACTATTTGCAGTGAGTTAAAAAGAACATATTGCTCAAAGGTCACCTTGAAGAAAACACTGCAATTTTTTTCTTTTTCATGATGGGTTGTCAAAGCGTCTAACAATCCATCAAAAAAGGCAAGTGTTTTGAAGATGAAGCGAGGAAACCAATGTAATTGGACATCCACGGGGGATAAACACCAAGCTATAAATACTTGATGACTTCGACTTCTGAAATCGGTTTACGTTCTCTTCTTCAAACGGCTCGAAGTAAAAGAAAAAGACTAAAGTAATAAACGTAAGTTAATTAACAAGGATAAAAGGGTTTGCCTTTATATTACATTTGCTATAATGTCTGTTCTTTTGGTCGAGTTATTATCTTTGGTTAGAAAGTAGAAGAGCTTCTTGTGAGACACTAAAAGTGCACTGAACCTCCAGATGAACTGCAAAAAAGATTTTAGTGCACCACCGCTTATAGTATGACCAAGCAACTAACAAATGTCAAACTTGACAGAAGCAACATGCCAGCAACACCAGACAGTCACAATGAGAACAAGGCTTGATCTAATAGGTCTGTAAGATAAACAAATCGTAGGTGACAAACGGGTGGGACACTCCTGAGTGGCCAGATCATTGCAATTTACGAGCATAGCTGTGACAAGAGTGTGTTAAGACTACCTGTGGATAATCCAAATGTCTCTCTATCATTGTGGCTCTAACAGCTGAACCCAACAATTTCCCTGTTATTAACGGTCTAGCGAGGTAGGAAGAAAACAAAACAATATTGTAACAGGTCAATCCACTACTGGGGTGAAGCTGTTTGCTCCTGTGAGTCACGAATCTTTTGATTTCATTTAGAAGAATCTGTAAAATTGTCTGTTAATCTAATTAAGAAAAGGAATCGTCGTGTCATGTGACGTCAAGCCAAGCAGGTCTCCAATATAATATAGACATATTTTCAGAATATGCGAATGATATTTCTCAAGGAATGTCGGAATATGTATGGAACACTCCTCGGGCAATGCCACGAATGTATCTTGGGTAATACGCCACGAAAGTTTTTCGAGTAGTATGAGAGAAGTTCTCAAGAAAACAAAACTAATTTTACTGTAATACACTAGACACATACTAGTAATATTCTTTTGAATATACTATTTTCCTACGAACATATAGTAAAAATATTAGTGTAGTGAATCTGAATAATTCTCTTGGGGATATATTACAGAAAGATTTGAAATGAATATCTTCGGAGTAGTTTTCTATCGTGGTGTCATGTAACTTGGAATGGAATACAAGTACATTTAAAAGTAAAATAAAAGGCAATAATTGAAATTTAGTTTATGCAGTATTTGTTTTCTTGAAAGCATGCAAACAATTGCAGAAAATGAATTTGATTAGTTAAAATCAATGTACGTTACTCAGACTTAAGTCACGAACAGAAGTCGATATCACTCAATGGAAATTGTTTACTCAAATCAAATGTATGAGTTTGTAAGAAAAAAGCGGCATCATTGATGAAATAGCGATAAATGAGTAGAAGCTTCGAGAGACATTAACATCTATTCGAAACTAAGCAACAAGTTAGTAAGAAAGGAAATTAAATGAATCTGTCTAAAAAAAAAGAACTTGTTTCCCAGAGGAGTTCAACGGCAATTCTCAAGTGTAATGATGTTACTCATATTTATTCTAATCTTGTGCATTCAGGATCCCCATTGTACAGCTTACGACGCTGAACAGTGATCGGTAACTCTGTCAGACACCCTAATGTGAGGTTACTACATAAATTAACCAGAATATTTCCCATAACTTCTAATGTTGTATATTTTAAAATAATCTTGAAAACTTATACTTACATTTATTAGCATTGGCTTTAGATCTCCAGACTAAAATTTCTAGCTGACACCTGACAATAAGTGGATAGAGTTATATAATCTTGAAAATTAAATAATACTCTATTTTGCTATCTCAAGAATAAAAAAATAATTAAAAGCATTTAGGCCTACTTCTTGTAAAGTACTTCGTTGTCTATTTAAATGTGCAAAAATTGGAGCAGGAGATGCATCAGAGATACGGGAGGAATGTACACAAAATGCAAAAGAAATGTGTAAAACGTGCACTAAAATATGTACAAAATATATAAAATATTGTATATTTTTATGCTACAACAAGTACACGCTTTCATATGAACAATAAGTGCACAAGTGTGGCTAATTTGTTGTCTTACGCTGTGTTCTGCACAGTGTTGATATGTCAGTTGAACACATTGAACCATGTAAATTTATTGCCAAAACATACATCATATTTACCGAAGAAACAAACAACTATAAGCAGTTCCGCACTGTAGATTGGGCCAGTCTAGTGGAGACGAGATGTCTATCATATAGAAAGTGGAAGTGCTGCTCTACTTTAGAGATAGCAGACAAAATGATCCTGAAAAAAAAAGAGACCAAACATTTAAAAAAAAATCAAGTACGAAAGGTTGGTGAGAAAGTTGTCAACAAAGACATATCAAATATATTGAAAATGTTCAGAATTTGTAAAACATATTAAACTGATGAAAGTACCTGTGAAACACTGTGAAACAACAAGACCAACTATAAACCTCCTTCCGAGCCATCGCTGCCTGATCAACCCATAGGAAAAGAGAGGTGTGAAATGGTTTTACAGACAACCAAAGCGTCCTCGCAGAACATCAAATATTTTTAGTATTAGTCACAAAATCATAAATGGCTTTTCTTTTATATAGAAACCGTTAAGCCATTGCTACTGTAGCTATTAGGAATCAATGCGGTTAATTTCTGTTAGTAGAAATCATCATGTCGAGTAAAGATGCTCATTGGAATCGCCGACAAGATGACATCTTTCCCTTGGAACAGAAAATGACCACAAACCTGAAGTCGCAGTTTTCTCTACTCTTTAAAACGATGAATGGCTAATGGCTAATGAGTACCGTAAATGGCTCATTATCTCTATCCGACTTTTAGTTGCTAATATCTAAGAAAGTTCCAATGTACACGTTAAAATGATAGCATCGGAACCGGAAGTGGCCACAAAACGTAAGTCTGGAAGTGGCCACAAGTTTTCGTTACTCTTTCAGTCCGTGAGGAATCTCTATCTGACTTGTAGTTTCTGAGATCTAAGGGGCCTACTGACGGACAGACTAGACAATGTGTACACCTTTCTTTCTTTATTTACTAATATCCATCCATATGGAGGTGATGAAACTGGAAGTGGCCACAGACCAGAAGAATCTTAATATTTGTTAGCCTTTTAGTTCTTTCTAGTAAATATAATGTGGAACTTCTGGTTTATAAGGGCCGTATGGTCTCATTAAATGCTAAACATTAAAAGTGTTTTTAGGACTTGGCAAAATGTAACCAAGGCTCTGTTATGCCGATCACATTAGAGCGATTCGAACATGTTATAGGTAACCCCATGACTTATATTACACAAGATGAAAATGTTGCAAAAATGTGTTACTATGGAATTTTGAGTTTTTGTGTGTTTAATGGAGCAAAGGGTGACCTTACATTTTGTACTTTTGCATAAAATTATACACCAGTCACAACGCAGGAATACATTCTTCTTTAAATGTGTCATAGTTATAGCTGGGCTTTTCCAAGTGTTCCAGAACTAGACACCCCTCCCCTAAAAACAGAAAATTAGAACGACGTATAGCACATTTCGACCGCAATTGGACAAACAATATAGGAATAACGAATCAGAACTAAGATATATTTTCCAAGAGCGAATCCATCATTTGACAAATAAGTCACATTGATAACGTTAGAAATTAAACCCTACCCAAGTATGGTGTCCAAAGAGTAATTCACAAATTCAACTAAATACAAGTCAAAGAACTGATACAATTTGTGCAGATGAAGTGTAAAGAAAGGAAACCATTTCTATAGTCAGGAAGAGATTAAAATAAATTGAAAAATGAGGACCACATGGCAGATAAGGAAAACAGTGTCTGGACAGTCTAAATACGAGATCCAGGATCAGTCAGGATCTAGTTCTTACCATTGCCTGTACTGATTTTCTTGACTGGCAATTTAGCTCAATGTGTTATAAGATCGGGTGGAAAGGGGAGTGGAATAGCCGCGCCTACAGACTGAAAAGAACGAAGCAAAGAGTTAAGCTTAAACTAATACAAGGCTTGTTGGTTTAGTAAAACATCGCTTTACTCTGTTACAACTTGCTTTTTCGATGTGCGGCTAATCTTAGTGGAACGAGTGAAGTGGCTTTTGAGCGCAATCTTTTAAAGTATTCCAACTTTAATTAAATTTCAATACCTTATCACTTTCTGAATGGCAGGACTTGTTGAGAAGTACGGTAAATACTTAGTGGCTTCAAACAAAGAGGGTTCCGATGTCCAAAACTCACGTAAAATATCACGCGTGACACAGTAATATATCACATGTCGCATGGGTGGTGCTGGTCAGAACTGCAGGGCCAAGTTAGCCTTTGAATATTTGTTATCAGTGTAAAATATGTATGACCTTCAAGTGGAGTTTTCAAAAGTGAGATTGCATAAATAACAGGATATTCTTGTACACCATTTATAATAAATGGGGTAAATTATTTAATTAAGATAATTTTAATTGGTTAAATGTATTCATAGGTGGGCAAACTGAGTGATTGTGATCAGTTTTCGGCTATTTGTTGTTGTTTTTTACATACTTTGGCACATTTTATACTTAAATACACATGTAAGTGAATTTTTACCCCGCATACATACTTAACCAATTGTTTAACAAATTAATTTCGTGTATAATGATTTTAAGTAAATATATTAATTGTAAAGTAATACTGACTGAATTTAATGTTTTCCGTAATTTGTTGTATTTTCTACGTTTAAACTTCAGCATACATTTTTTAAATTTCTATGTAAATTTAATATACACAAGTAAATCCTCGCCATTGATTTTTTAAAAACTAATTGTTTAAACAAGTTTAAATTTCTGGTGATAACATCGTGTGATGCAAAAAGACGTTTTTCGCGTTATAAAACTTTTTTAACCTGACAATCGACATTACTTTCTATTTGAAATTAGAAAATGCAAAGTGCTCTACACTAATGTCAGGAAGAGGTGCTTCCCTTGTAATTGGAAAGATCCGGGTTCGATGTCGGTGCAAAATGACTAATGTCCGGTATAAAATGGTTAAAATTGGATTGTATCTGGAAACCTTTAAATAAATAAAACTATATGCTTGTAAGTAGCAGTAACAGTTCATTCTTGTTTCAGTTTTTCGTGTAACGTATATGCAGACACTATAAAGCATTATTTGCAATATATTCCAAAACTACCGAATTTGATGTAGGCGCTACTTTCGGTTTTTCTCACCTAAGAGCATAAAAAAATAAACAATTGACAGCATTGTTTTTCATATAACACTAATTGCGGTATGTAGTGTATTATTTTGTGTAATTAGTATTTTTTTTATATAGACTGTCACTTTTTGTTTACAGTAAACACATATTTTAAGCACTTATTCTTACATTTTTGAACACAAAATTACATAATTATGGTAAAAATTAAGCACATCAGTATCCGGGCCTAATTTAATAAACTATATTTTGATTTTTTACCATGCTATTGTCAAAAATAAATAACATTATTAACTTAAAGTAACTACAAAGTACAAGCACTTCATATATAGAAAACACGATTTTGTCAGAAGAAATTAATATAGTTGGGCATGGACAGCTCCTCATAATAATTATACTTTTAACCAGAAACGGGGGTAAGCAAAAATATCAAAAATATTTATAAATAAATAAATTTATAAATAGACAGGATCATATTAATATACTGTAGACTCTCATTGAATATAATACTAAATTCACTTCCTTACACAAATGACCTTTATATAGTAACATGTTGAAAATGCAGCGATACGCCAGTCACTGCAGCGACCGAAAATCGAATCCGGGCCCGCCGTTGCATGCCAGATGACCGATGTCCTTTCATTAAATTATCGTCCCAACGACTTTGTATATTTGATATTCCTGTGACCTCAGCTGAACCATTCAATCATTGCTAATATACAATGTCAAGTCTCTCCCCTTTATGTGAAGATTTTAATTGGGGAATACTTCTGGAATTACAGGTATAGAAATATCCAGTATGTAAGAGATGTAAGCGAAATCGGTTGTTGAGGAGACAGTTCAATGGCAGATAACCGCTGGTATGCAGGCACGTATCTAGAAGTTGGTTTTTGGAGGGGTCCAAGGTGTATACTATTGTTTCATAAAATTCTTAGTTTTGGCGGGATTCTGACTCCGCCCAAATGCGTCCCTGCAGGCATGCAACGTGCAACTGCAGGACCCGGCTTCGATTCGCTGTCTATATTTACCCATTTTTCTTTTTACATTTTCATTAACCAATAGTTTGTTTTCCAAACTCTGTATTGAAACAGAATGTGAATGCTCAGTTTATAGTATGCTTAACACACCAGACACAAGCATGATTTTTTCCTCAGTCACACAGGCAAGTGCTTGGAATGTTTCCTTTCAATTAGGTTCTGGCGAACTCCTCTTCACATCCTTTTCTCTACTCTATTCCGGACCAAGTCAAAGATGCCTAAAGATCATAAATAACAATTCACATTCAACAAATGACCAGTAGCAAACGTCAACTTTCTCACTTACGAACTTTACTTTGTGACAGTTCTCAACTTGTAGAATTATGCCACTACTGGAAATAAACAAGCGCGAAAAGATTTTTTTGTAACCTCTCATAATAATCGATAAAATAATGATATGAACTCTTAATAAGTTGACTTTTTTTTTGCTAGTATGGTCAGTGGGTGACAAATTACTCGAGAATCAGGGAGCGATTCCCCCTTTTCCTTTTACGCTTTTCAATGTACAATTTCTGTATCCTATTTTCACTAGTCGAATGGTTGGAAAAAGTGAGGGGCAACTGCCCCCTCTCTCCCCCCCTAATTGCCGCCCATGCACATGTGTTGATATTTACAACCTTCTTTCTATGTTGTTCTTTATAAGATACAAACAGTAACGCTATAAACTAATCTGTGAAATTTGAAAGAGCGTGTTCGTGTCATTTGTATAAAATATTATAGCAAGAAATCTCCGCACAAAGATTGAACATCTTCATCATTCAGTTGACAACATTCTTTTTCAATATTGTCTGTAAGTGGTGAGCTGATCAATGCTTTTGGGGGGTTTGGTATCGGAGAAAATGACTCAAGGCTGATTCATCAACAAATCATGTTCACTTGAAAATGCTATCCGTAAAATCCTTCCTCGTAATCTCATTGGTTCCCGCGTTCACTCCATCTCTTCTCTCTCTCTTGTTTCCTCACACGCACCGACGAAATATGCTCTTCGGAAAAGATCGACAAGATTCGGAGTCTCGAGGGTTTACTTCCTGCTGGAGCGGGTTTTCTCGTCTCCCTCCGTGTCTAACAGTAGTCGCGTTAATAATACAGAGTTTGGGTGTATGCATGGGTGTGTATGTGTGAGTCATAGAGCGAACACGGCAGTTAAAAGTCTATCTTTCTTTGTAAACATATGAGAAACAAAGGAGAAAAGAAAATAGAAATATAGTGGCAATAGCAGAGTCTCCAAGATGACTGTTGAACTATAATAAAAAAGTATTGAGTTTTTCGCAATAATTTATTTTAACAGCAATATCTGATACTCTATTTGTGTGCAAACATTTCGTGAGGAATATGGTTGGAAGCAGCGGAATATAGCGTGACTTTTGGGTAAGGGAGATGACATATAATGCGATTTTCTCTTGGAAAGTAAATACATAAATTGTACTCGTCCTCTTGATGATAATAGTTATTGTTTGTGGGACATCGAAATTTTAACTAAAACTTCTATCTGATGTTTCTAGCATACAAGAAAATAAAATAGAAACTGAAAACGGATGTCTGCCGTTGTCCAGGACTACAGAAAATAAACAAAAGAGATATTAAAATGTTAGTTGCGTGCACGTGTTCAGTCAGCCACTTGTTGGCGTGTGTTATTGAAGCTGCTTCGTGACTCTCGTACACGATCGGGTTTAGTGAGTGCTTGTGCAATGACAACACCGGAGAAAACACCAGAAAAGAAGACTCAAGAAGTAGTGCGCCGTGTCACCACTGCGCTTCCAACAAAAGAGGTAGTTTACAAAGTCATTTATCCTTTCATTTCTGTGTATGTTGGATCTTCTCTAATTGTGAATATAATTTCTCTCGAATTCCTTTGAATCGTAGCTAACCAAACCAAAATAACAAACGTCATGTAAGTTTTGAAGGCATTGTATGCACGATTTCTAATTTTAATCACAATTTTAGACATCATTGTCTGAAGCGTAAATCCCTTAAATGATTCTCTTCGGGTAGATTGAAATTCATTAGTGTCTTAATAGTTTTGGATCTCTTTTTGAAAACTTTTGTCAGCTGATTGCCTTCGTTCTACGTTCATAAACTAGACTAATTAACCGAAAATATGAATATTAGTTTTAAAATAGATACTTTTTCATTCATTTGGTTTTAGCTTACCTTTTGTCAACACTTTTAAAATTTAAAGTAATCTTATTTCCGCTTTGTTCTAGTTCCTTTACACATTTTTGGTTAAGATCGGTGTCTTAGAAGAAGCGTGCTATGTGATTTGTCTACAGATGAACGTCAATAAAAACAAATACATGGTATGCGGAAAAACAGAAGCTGAAGAATATATAGACGAATGAGAACATAGAGAAAGTAAACAAATTTAAATACTTGGGGCGTATATAACAAGCAGAAACGAGGTCATTGAAGAAATAAAAATGTCATTTAGCGTCTGGCAACTCATGTTTCTATTTAATTCAGAAAATTCCTAATCTCGCAACTAGTATCAAGAAAATTCAAATTATAAATATACAAAACGGTTGTTATCCTGTCACTAATATTTCATGTTTGTAAAAGTTGGAGTACGAACCTGGCATATCAAAAATGTGTTTGGAAATGATGTTTCGAGAAATATGTACGGGCCGAAATTGGGCGAGATGACCGGGGAATGAAAGAGAATCCATAACCAAAAATTCAGTCTCACCTGATATTATAAGAACGGCAAGATGGGCAGATCATATTGCTAGGGGCAAAAACTAAGATTATATTCTATCGTGGTTGACAGGACTTTTGGGAAGACCAAGAAGTGGTTGGGATGGCATTATTAAAAGGGATCGTCTAAAAAGGTTTATTTTGTAGGGGCCAGTCTAGTAACTTCGACCCTAGATCATATACTTCACGATAGATCATATACACCTAGGTAAAATCCACAAACATCCATATCCCTGGCGGGATTCGAACTTGTGACCTTCGAGTCGCTGTCCTAATACCTTTGACCGCCCGGCTACCTGGTCCGCAAGGGATCGTCGAGAGGTAGATGTTCATGATGAAAACTGACTTGATCTTGCCCAGGATAGAATTCAATGACCAAGGTTTGTTACTGCGGTGATGGACGTACGAGTTCCGTGAGCCATGAAATTAGTTCTTTAGTTGAATGTTTTAGTAGAGGTAGTCGAGATAACAATAATTATTTTATATTGGTTCAAAAAATGTTATATTTTAGCTAATCATTTAGCCTTTTGTAGTATGGGTATTCACGGACAGACGAGCGGACGAGTGAAAGTAACTAGTAAATTGATCTAGAAATTTGTATTACAGTGCCCGCAGTGAATATCATAATTGACGTAGAGCAAAGTGCAATTGTTTTGAAGGATTCAATATCATGAATTAATATTGTATTGCTTCATTTGTGTCTCGTTAAATGTCCCTTTTTCTCCGGGAAATGCATGTTTACTTATAGCTCTTGAAGATATTGAATTGAGCAGAGAGAGAAACGCAGAATCGTAAGAGGAGTGAACCTGCTGTACCTGGGTTTCAAGTACTTTCTCGGAAGGCACAAGACGTTTAGCTTCGTTTTTAGCTAACAGTTATTTTCAAATTTCTCTCCCTATTGCTTTGGCGTTACATTTTCCCCTTGCTACACACGAAGAATTTTAACGTATTACAAGTACTTTTGGACTCTTTCAAGATATTTTTTACATAAAATGTTGATGTTGTATTTGGAAGATATTGATAACTTTCCAATCAAGGTTGCAATATAGTTTGCGAAACTTGTAAGCAAGAAATTCTTAAATCGTTTACACACTGCGTTCACTTCGAATCTTTCCTAAATTTAAATTTGTGCGCCTTACAATATGTGAGAGTGCATACCATGTTACTTTCCGTGGAGAGTGACCAGTACTAATACGCTCCTCAATGCCAAATCTTAGCCCGCGACCTTTCACATTAAGTTTCTGAAGTGTGCAGTTCACTCACCCAGTCCAAAGGCTGATACAAGATTGATGGCTTTTAACAAGCACACGCGATGAAAAGGTACTAAAATGTAATTTTTAATGGTGAGAACCAAACAAACGAAAATAATTTTCCAGCTTTAAAGTTACCAGATTAAAGAAAACAGCAGAATAAATGAAGTTCGTTTAGCCCTAATCTGATATCCGTTTTTCTTTATCTGCTTTTATTGAATATTAACCTGCGTTGCAGACGGATTTATTATATTTAAAATAGGATATGTTGCCCGCTGAATTTAAAAATGCTGATCTTGTAAGCCATCTTCAGTATAATCTAAAAATGAAGTCTCAAGAGGAAATGAAAATTACACGTCTATCACAAAATTAAATCTCCCAAGAATTGTAGATTTGCCCTGATTTTACAAAATGTTTATCTGAAGGTTTGAAGTATTCGTTTAACGTAGGATCCATTTTGTTTCGATAATGTTAGTGAAAAAAAGTCGCGTGAATGAGCAATGTCTTTTATTTAATTGGTTTTAAGACTTTCAAACAATTTTGGCTCAACACGGTAAGATTTGTATTTGAGTACCAGTGTCGATACTCCGATTTTGATCTTATATTCTATCATATTAATAGGTTGAATATATTAACTGAATTTATTTAATACATTATATCAGTTCTAAAACTCTACAAGTATTGCATTTTTGGTTCATACTTTAATGTTAATAATTGATTGTTTAAAGCAAAATTTGTTTACTGAATAAGAATAGAAACAATAAGCAGCCTTATTTTATTTCCGTGAGCTTTCCTTGAAGAAATGTTTGAAAAATAATCAACGAATTTGATTTTGTTTCACTTGTATTTTTTTATAAAGAGAATATTAAAGGATCTCATTCGTTTTGGAGCACTAACATTTCAGAACATTCTGGAAGGTAAGAAGTAACTTGCATATAATAATTAATTATAGAAATAACGGTAGTATTTTAATTTGGATAGTTTCTATTTTATATTTTCCAACACAATTTAGACTGCTGGGAAATTTATAACTTTGAAAGGTCCCTTCTTTCGCTATAGAAAATTTCTTGGCGGTGAGCTAACACTCTTCATATTAACTTAATATATTGCATTTGGAATGGGTTTTATATTTTACTTTTTTACTTGAAAGGGAAAGAATAAAGGAGATATGAGAATAACTTTTTTCTCGCATTTTAGAAGCAAGTATTAATGAAAGTAGCCGTAGTAATTACGATTCAGTGGCACGTTTAATATTTGTCTGTTTACGTAGCTGAACAATTTGGGGATTATTAATGTTTAAACAAGGAGAAAAACTAAATTACCCTGAGTAACATGAAAGTCACAGGAGTCTTATGATTTCAACAGAACCGCTTTTGCTTCATCCCATTTCAAATCAGGTTGGGTGGGTGGGAGTGGGGGTCAAGTCTTCGAAAATAAAATATATAAATGGTACATTCAATGTTTCTTTCAAACTTAGTGAAAAGAATTCAGGAAAAAATAATTCACCAAGTCACAGGTATTTGAAAATATTAAGTCTATAACTGTATTTTGTGAGAATGAAAGTTATCACATATTTAGTCATGTAATGTATATATTGTAAGAGATACAAGGCATTTGATACATACATCTTTACCACAAATTACGAGAGATAAACACAAGCGTTTCATAGAGCAATGCCTGCTTTTTCCAATAAGAATATCTTTACTGAACTACAGTGAGCTGTGTATAAGTTACTTTAATTTAATCAAGCAAGCTTTCCCTCAAAGAAACAGACAGATGAAGGAGCTGATATACACATTTTAAAAATAATGATTCAGGTCTTGAGTCATCCGTTACCCAGTATCCAGAATCGTTGCTAGATTCACTTCCTTAGCATAAGCACTACACAGGGGACGGGGTTTCTAATCTTGCTCATGCCGGTGCTCGTGTTTGGAATTTTATACGCTTTTATTCACTCCCACCAGACAGAATAGTTTATTGCTTTGAACATGTTCTGAAACGTATCATTCTCACCACCAATTAACACTAAAAGTTAAATCAAACAAGTGACTTTAACGCCCAAGGTTTCATTTTCACTGTAGGAAAGCAAACAAATTCAACGAATGTTAAAATGTTTCTTGAAAGAACGTTTCAACTAATAACTGCAAATGAAGATAGTTTTCAGGACGGACAGTTTAAGTATAGTCTACGATATGAATAGGTAAACAAATCACTTTAGTAGCACTGAATCATAAATTCTTCATGATGTGGTATAAAAGGTTTGATACCCAATACATAAAAATCCTCTTCCTAACTTCTATATTTAATAATACATCTATTTATAGCTGATTTAAAATATTGATGTATTACATATTTAATTACTCCTATTGAATGAAACAAGAATTCGTTTGACTGCTTCATTTTTATAATTTAATGTTTCTCCTATTTTATTACAAAACTAACAACTCACGTTTCTTTAAAGACGGACGGGTATTTTTTCTGAACTATTAATTGAAGTAAACAAAAATGTTAGAATGTTTTACCTTTTTGAGGAGATTTTAAATTAGATATATATCTTTAATTTTCTTCAATATTAAGTACTGTGGCGTACGAAGGAAATTGAACATCAAAATCAGTGCTCCTCATATTTATCGCAGTTACTATTTAATTAAAGATAAGCTGCATAAAGAACTCTTGACTGTGACCTCTAAGTCTGGTGTGCGTGAAATTGACGAGCTGTGGTATGACCGTTGCGTGTTGGCTTCTTATAATCATCATTGATTTTCAGACCTGAAAAGGTTGTTGATGATAGTGGCATATACGCTTCGTAGAAATTCCTTATCTGGCGAATTGAAAATTATGTATTAAGTTCATAAACAGACAAGAAAAAAATTACTCAAACCTTTACTAAGAGATAGCTTAAAAGCTTTTTCATGTTGATGTTATATGTTTTGGAGAGTATAGAGAAATTATGTCTTCTTGTCCATGGTTATTTTAACATTTCCTTTCGTATCATTCACCAAAAATGCCTTTCCTGTAGTAGTATTTGTTTACTTCCTAAGTGTCTTGAGCATATTAAATATTAGCTGACAAAGTAGGCCTCTCAGTTTTATATATATTTCGTTTATATACATAAATACTTGGCTTTCTTCTATAGCATATACCACAGAAAGGGATGCATTATGCGAGTTATGGTGTTTTATATAACCTTTGACTTACACGTGATGACCACACCGTGTAAAAGATGAATTAAAATATTTTGAAATTTACGGAAACAAATTTAATAATTTGTAAGAAAAATTCAGAACGATTGCTGTTGGGGTGCTCCAATATATCAGTGTTGTTGTAATACATTTTGATTTATATGCCTCAACATTTTTGACATGTCAATATAATACACATATTAAAGATATGTTTTCATCTTGAGAGTATAAAGTGCAACTTGGTAAATTTATCTGGAATTTACAGCTATACATATACATAATTATCAATAACTCAACATGTTTTAAATTTCTTGCTTTAATAAAAATTTTAATGACAAGATATTATCAGGCTGCAGAGTAAAACGGAAAACTAGTACTGCAAACAAATTATTATTGTATAATGTTTCAAAAATTGTTTCAAAATTTTTCTTTCATGCCTACGTTTCTGACTTTCATTTTGAGCTGACACACGTTGACATATAGATATGAAAGGCAGGAACTCAATCCACTTTGCATTTTCTTTTATCATTCATGACTTTAATCAAAATTTTGAACAAAAAATCACATCCTCGTTCTTCATAGCTTCTGTGCCAAAGATATAACCAATCTAAATTACGAGTGCAGCGCAATCTTAGAAGAATATATTTTGGAGAACAGAACAGATGAAAGTCTGTAAGGACTAGATCCGTATACTACAGCAAATGCAAAAGGACCAAGTCCGAAGACTCCCAGTACAATCCATGTATCTTGGTTGTGTTCTCTTTGTGTGTTCTCTTGTTTTCTTAGCGTTATTCACGGAGTAGTTCACGTTGTCATTTCATACGAACGACTCTCACCAGACAGTACAATTGATCATACTATTTCCCATCAGCGATTATTTGATTTCTCGGAAGCAGTTTATGGTGGTCTATAATACCCACCGTACTTACAACATTGCCTGACGTTTATAAAAATCAATCTTGAGGTGGGGTGTTGTCCGCATATATCGGACCAACTACACTTTTTGTTTCTTTTGGTAAGAGAGAACTTTAGTAAATTTTTGTGATACGAAAATATATAATACAGAATGCTGAACAAGAAGATCCTTAATTGGAAATTAAATATTTTAGTCAATTCACAACTTTTACGGAGAAAGTAAAATACTGCCAAATTTCAACTTTAAAATTTTAAAGAACAGAATGGAGTTTCATCACCTTTAATTTCTTTAGGATAACTGGTTTTGTTGTGTCATCAGGAAAGATTAATGGTATCAGGGCTATCCCCTAAGGAGCTCCCACGACGATCGAGAATACCTCTCTGTGGTAGATTTTCGGTTGTGTCACGTTGGGATATTAATGCGGCAATGTCAGGTGTCCACTATTAATCCATCAAAAGCAACTGCCTTTCAAATCATTGTCTGCTCATACATCATTCAGATATGCTTCATACGCAACAGTGTTCTCGTTTTTTTTTTTAAAAAAAAGAGAGAGAGAAGAATAACTTTTTCTACTTTTTTAACTAGAATAATGACAACGCATATCCTCCCTCCATTGTACTTAGGGAGTTAATCAAATGATGTGGTGCAATAAAGTAACAACGTGATAAAACCAAGAGTGGGAGGTATACTAGCATCATTAGTAACTGATAGCGTTGACAAATATATTACAATATTTCTGGTGGATACATGTTCTGGTGTGTTACAAATGTTAACAAACGAGATACTGATGGTCGTATTCTTCCGTATTTCTTGTTCATTACTGACAACACACTGTTCAGCAGTAATTTAAAGAAACATGATAGTCAACTGAAATCGGCATAAGGGGTGTCTCATGTATTGTGGATTTTGATCGTCTCTCAAAGATGAAAAACTATTATACTTAGCATGCTGCTAATGTGCTTTGTTGGGAGGTCTATGACTTGAAGATCCAGGAGCAAAATGAGCCTGTGCTGTTTTGCCTTCACCTTCCAGCAAATACAGGTGGCGTTGTAAGAACTAAACCAAAAGTTCAAAGTTGTTTCCGAATCGCTCTTGTTCCAATCAGATATCAAACCTAGAACCCCGTATAACAAGGCAGCGAACATTACCACTCACGTAAAGGGAACAGTTTTCTTACTATTCCGATATCATATTTTTTATCCAAATTTGAAGAAAATGTAGAAGGTAATAGGGATGTATATTATTTTAAATTTATATTTTCCTTCACAAAACACGTAGAGTAATTGATACTTTTTCTAACTTTGCCTTAAAAATTGATTATTGTAAATTTCGTCCCGGTGAAACTAAAGAAGTATTTTTATATATGTGTCAATATAAATCAAATTGTCTCATCAAGTACCATTCCGGAAAAAGATCTCTTTAAACTCGCAACATAAGATAATCAAGTATGCTTTTAGAACCGAAATCAATTTGTCTTGTTAAAATAATTATAGTTTTGGATTGATCCAGAGAATATGCCTGGACCTTTTAATCAGAATCAGAAGTAGTTTAATCAGCAGCGGTTGAGCCTCTTATGAACTCTTCAGGAACATATCATTTAACATCACATTAGAATGAAGCAGGATCTATCGAAACATTTTTCATTTATTTAACCGGCGGAGAAGTTTAACTCTCATACGAAAGTGGAACTATTTCATAATTCCTAACTTGCTGTGTTCAAATATTAGAAACAACGAAAACTACTTACCGACTCTGCGAGTATTGATCACAAATCAATAGTTTGATGTTGATTCGTCATAAAACAATGATTGATTGGAGAGAAATCTATTCGATAATTACCATCAATTTCCAAAATCACTTTCACAGTCTATAACTGTAATTTTATATATCCATTACAAAACATTTTTTTTCAAACTTTTAATAAAAGCAGAAAGGAGTAAACAAAGCCTGATTGCTATGTTATAAATGTCATAAAAGACGTTTCTAGCTCATTGATCATTGATAATAACTAAGGGTAAAGTTTATATACTTGATAATTAACTTTATATTGAATTGGAATTGGCACTTAATATATCCACATTTCTTTGAAAAGTACAATATTGTTCTAATAATATACCCTTTACATTACTAATATTTTCTTCTTATATTAAACATATGAACACAGTACTAAGCTATTGGAAAGAGATAGTTTAGGCAACTTCGTAAAGTAAATAATATTTTTATTAAATGTCAAAATATTGTCCCTTATTTTTTTCTTGAACTGTATAAGTAATTGAACTAAATTTATTTATGGCCTTCACGCATCTAACTCTCAGGCCTGGATGGAGAGGGGTTAATGATGCAGGAAGGTGTCGGCCAAGGCCAAATTTGAAAGCACCATACCGGCATTTGCCTGGTGCCAGTGAGTAGAACCCACAGTCAGCATGGTAGGCCACTGGGATTGAACCCAAGTCCTTTCTAAGGCTACGCAAACGCTCTACCACTGAACTACGGTCGTTCGCTGTGTTTAATTAACATAAATGAAAACTATACACAATAAAGGCTACATATGGCACAATATCTGTGAAAATCTATGGCCATAGTGAAACGAGTATATATGTATGTCATCCCGGTATTAGGACGTATGTTGTTCCCACAATTATTTATTGACAGACCAAGTAATGTTTTCACCGTCTTTGGACCTTGTTTCGCTATTCGTAACGGACATCTATCACATTCGACATTTTCACTGACTGCTATAACGGCACCGTATTTCTGATTGCTATGAAATACGCTACTGTTTGCTCTAGACTTCCAACTTGCTGTATCCTAATTCTTATCTTAATATATTGCTTGTGTAATGGAAAAAATAAGGAGGATTAGTTTTTCAACAACTTTTATACACTTATCAATCTTAGAAATAGTAAACTTGTTGCAATAATGCTTTTGAAAAATGTTTGTAATATATTTTTGGGTTCAGTCACAAATGATTAAGTAACATATCATTTTGCTGTTAAGATTTTTTTTGTTTAAACTCTCCTAAACGAGCTTTGAATTTCTGATGACTGGCTGAGACTGCAGCCGTGAGATCCAATCCAGTTAGTGTAAGAAGATTATACACTAAAACTTGTAAGAGGTATCCAGGATTCGGTAGTAACAGCACAATAAACCAACCCACCTCTGCTTTAATTATAATTATAATTGTGAGGAATATTTGTTAGATTGAGGGAATCAATTTTCAATAAAAATCAATTAATGAATACTTTCCGCACAATATACACAATAATAGTTGTATTTATTTCATTAATTTGCTTTAATTTTCCAATTATCCCTAATAAGTTATCCAATTAATTACCCCTATTATGGTAACCAAATCTGACAAATTTAGTAATATAGGTATAATTGGGGAGTGGATAATTTTACCTTTGTAAGAATATCATAAGATTTTCCTTTGGAATATAAAGAAATCAATTTGCATTTAATTACTGCGTTGGTAGTTTTGTTTCAGTAAGAAATAATTGGTTTACAAAAGCTTATGCAATACTTTTTTAAAAATCGAACTGTACCTCAAGCCTTAAATAAACTTTAACGTATAAATATTATTAGGAACTGATTAGGTTAATTTGGAACTCGTTCACAATAGTAGAAACAATGTTCATAAGCAAGTATGATGTAATATTTGTGATTAAAATTGATCCTTGAAGGATATATGAACTCAACGTACATGCAAAAACGTAATAATTAGAAAAATAATTTATTTCTTCCTATTTACCTGCAATAACTGTTTCCTTGCTGACCAACATTTATAAACATAACTATATAAGCTGTGTGCACGAAAGTTTACATTATTGATATAATTTGGATAAACATGTTTTGTTTTTGTGTATAAAGTATCAAAGGCAGGTCTGAAACAGATTACGTATTTGGGCTGTTCATTTACTGTGACTATTATTCACATAGCTTGTAAAACAAAAATTCTTATTCTGTTGTTACATGCAAAGAGCGTAGATTCTTTACTTTGTCGTACAGTTTAGAAGAAGATTCCAGTAGAAAGGTAAGCCACCGTATTTTCTAATCCTTTAGAATACCTACAACAAGAAACACTGCCATATGTTTGTACGCAGCTAAGCGACCTTCTACTAACCTACTGAATCTAATATTGATAAATATTGATAAATAATGCTGAAAGCTTCTTCGGATTTTACAAATATGATATTTCAGTGCATGTAAAAGGGAATAAGTGTTCATAGTTTTCTTAAAAGTCCATAATTGTCCTGCAATTATTGATAATACTTACATTCAGTATAATTTTAATGTTATTGCATTTCCATATTGAGATAACGTTACTTGACATTTTGCCCAAGTATATTGACACACGTCATCTTCCATTCATGAAGGAAGACGTTTCAATGATATTTATACCTCTTGAATTGTGCATAAAAGGGAAAGCAAAATATAGTAAGAACATATTATGGATCTCAAATACTCAGGTAATTCTGAATCCTAGATTAAATTATGAGATCCCTGGTATTCTTATGAACTATATGCAATACCACTTTGATTTTCAAAATCATCAACTTATAGCTATTCATTATATTACACTCATAACCATACGACAAAAGTTTCTATACATCATTATTTGAGTGCATAATTCATTCTGTTCTACAACACAGTCAGCAATTTGAGAATCTTTCACAGCTTTGTTTGACAACTTGACAGTGTTTTTTTTCTAAATATGTAGTTGCGTTTGTTCTCCTTAGTAATTCTTCTTCTTTGTATAGTTTCGTATAATTCAAAGGCTAACCGTATTTTTGTACTGGATTGTAAGAAGGCGTGAAAGGCAAGACAAAGCTCTATTGTATGAAAATCATAGTCCACACTCTACAAAGACGTTATAAGTAAATAAATAGGGAGTTTATTACTGTACTTCGGTGAATCATAATTTCAAGCACGTTGGTGTTTCGTATTATACATGTGGCTGTCACATTCAACTAAAATAGAATTAACTATTTTCATGAATTTTCTGATCAGTTAAGAAATAAACATGTCAAT
>JAGDQP010000668.1:3689-23125 GCA_022664845.1 Lepisma saccharinum | reverse complement strand
CAAAGTGTAAATTCATTGAAATAGATATCTTGATGTATTCATTCTTGACTTCACAGACATATGCATTTTTGAAACTGGGAAAACTAGATACATTTCGTAACAAGTTTTACTTTTTCTATTTCTGAATTGTTAAGACAGGTTCATACGCAATTTAGTAAATTTGTTGTTGGGGAATTGGCGCATACATTCATGATATGAAAGATTACATCTTATCCCAATTCACTCTATAGAAAAGTGTTTGCAGATTCATTGTTTCCCACTCCCTTAATGTTAATCTGAAATCAGTAATGTTTATGAAAGGCGTGTTTCAAATCTATGCCTGGAACTGGTTTATGTTACCTATGTGCGTGCCCAGGAATTTGTTCTGTACCGAAAGTTTAAATTTTGCATTTCCCCCGCACTTAAAATCTTGTAAACCCTAGCAATATACAATCTAAAAAAGAATAAATTTTAAGTTGGACCATGCAGATGTTTTATTTAAAGCAGCACAGATATTGCATTCCATTTCCATTGAAAAAGTACGTTATTATTTTGCCATCCTCAAATACAATGGATGGGAATGCAAACAAATACCCATTTAGCTTTCAGAATTTTTTTTATTGTTGATGGTTGCTGGAATGAGGTTAATAACGCAGATATCTTTTTAGATTTAAAAGAATGAAATGCAATTAGGGTTTCTAACGATAGATTTTAACTGACATATGTTTTGTTGAATCGTCTCGAATGTGTTTGGATTAAGCTTCTACAGCGAGACTGGCCAAGCCGTTTTTGCCCTTTCTGTTTTAAACAAGCTAGACTTTTTTTCTGTTCTTTTTCATTAAATCGTGCTCAGTTGCTCCCAATAAGAGAAAGAGAGAAACCAGACGTTACCGCCCAGAAGTTGCAATCAGAGCCAGAAGCCATCCATCATTTTAAACCACAACGGAATCCACGAATTTTAGTTCTTCACAATAGGCCTGCACTGCAAACGGTAGCTGTTTTTACTCTATCTGTCTATCTATCTTTTTCTCTACATGTAATTATCTAGTCACGTTCCTATTACTATCTTTCTCCCCCTTTCTATTCTTATTATTCTATAAATCAGGTTCATAAAGGAATATTAGTTTCAAATTGTCATGAAATTCTAATCTATTTTTATATTGTAATAACACAAAATGGAAGTAGATTGAAAACGACGTTAACATTATTATGATTTTGTTATTTTGTATACAGCAAGTAATGTTTGGTATGATTTAACGATTAGTGCTTTGTTCGAAATATATTAAGATTTACAATAGATCTTTCCGTAATCTTTAGTATGCTCATTGTTATCTTTTTCTCTTTGCTCAAAATGTTTTCGTTTTTCTGCTGTGCCGGCCTATCTATAATTATATTTATACCATTTACGTTAATATTGTAGTTTACAATTTCCCTTTTCTTCGCGTTTCTACAATTTGTTTTGTTCTAGAAAATTTTCCCAAATTTAAATGTCGATTTCGTTTTTAATATTCTTGCTTTAATACAAATATTTTAAGGAAACAACCGCATTCCTAGACTTAGTTAATATGTTTGTTAAATGTTGCTTGCAAAAGTACTTTTTGAATTATTTTACAGATACTAATAATATCTGTACCTTAGAGGTAAACTACGCTATGCCACTTTTCGCAAAACTCAAGCTCAGTTCATAGATTTGTTGATTAGATCCCGCTCTTTCACATATCTTGCGACAAAGAGTTGTGTTATCAATTAACACTTCTTTTACGAAATAAACAATGACAGAGTTGTGTGTATCCCCAGGTAGAGCGTGCTCAAATATACAAAAGTGACCTACTGCGTTTTACCTCCGAGCTATACATATTTATCCTGTGTGTTCCTGGAAACTATATAATATCAGAGCACAAACATTCAAAAATACAGATCAGAAATATTTTTAGATGTAAATATATTAGAAAGAAAATATTTTTCTGCTTTCCGTTTGAACAAATCATTATCAGATGTCATTATCATGTTATAAGGTAAAATGAATGATATGGGTGGTAACAGCACTATGGTTTGCGCACGTCCCTATACCATGGTGTTTATTTGATGTAAGAAATTTTATAATAGATGCACAAAATTGTATCTTTCGTGTAGAAGCAAGTCTGTTAGTAACTTTGAAGGCTGCAGGAAGTTACAGCAAAATGTTATTCTTTCGTGTTACTCATTTCCTTTTTTTTCTGATTCCGTCTTTTTATCGTGAGCGTGCGTTATAAAAGGAGACACACTGTTAAATCTTTACAATTCGGTTAACACCCTTTGCGTGAAATTTAAGGAAGGGAAAGAGAAAGAAAACTACAACATTAAAGAGTTCTTGAAATGAATTATTTCCTGACTGATTGACGGAAACGTTATAGGTATTTCGAGACACGTAATATAAAAAAGTTGCATTCCCTTAAAACAGCAAAACTGCACGCAAAATGATGTCAAAAAATATCTAATATCTATACTTTAGAAAGAAGACTAATTCTATCAAAGAAGTGTTAGTTATTATTCACATTAAATCATGCATGACATGTCACCACAATTATCACTAATATTTCTCTGCCCAAAACACACACATTAAGGAAATGTCTTGAAAGTTATGTAATCACAGAAATAAGACAAGGGTGGTTGATTATTGGATAGTTCTCCCTAGCACATGCGAACTAACGTCGCACTGTCTGACAGAAGTTATTAATGGTTTCTGAGATTGGTTTCAAAACTTACAAGAAAAATTCAGGAAAATGTGACCTTCGACTTTCGTGCAACCTGGAGGCATCTCCGCAACCAGTAATTAGGGAGTGTTTGACCTAAAAGTTTTGCTAGTGTTGATAATTTATTGCATCACTGCAACGTCTTGAAAAAGTCTCGAGTTTTGAGTGGATCCTATATTGTCTCTTATGAGTTGGGAAGAATGGGTGAATGTAACACTCTTGAAGGGTATTTCGTTACACGCTGCACGTGAACCAAATGCGGATGCTAGAATTGATTTTTATGGGATTACTGCTACTTATAGCTTCTTTAGAATACATATCTGGCGAATCGGGTGAATTAAACATTGAAAGCTGGTATAAAATGTTACTTTAATGTTGTGAATATACAATGTGTCGTGCAATACTAATTTTTGTAGCAATATTGCAGTTTAAGGCAAAAGGCAAATAAAACGTTCGATCATAACACATATTACAATGTAATGATGAATATAAGAAGACGCCCATCACTTTAAATTACCGTTTTAGTTTGCAGTAAGATATTAATATTTCTAACAGTTTTCATTTATTTTTAAATGCGCTGATATGAATTGAGGAACATAGTGGAAAAACGGTGTATCCTTCAAAATTTTGAAAATCGAGATACCTACTGTTTTGGATTAATTCAGCATAGATCGATCTGTCTTCTGAGAAACGTTCATGATTAAAAATCCAGTATCTAATGGGTTTCATAAACCTACATATAAACTAATAATATTAAATGTTGAAAATTTTCAATGGGAAAATGACGTATCCCCTTTACGTTGTAGCAATAATTTGAAAAAGAGAGTTCTTTGATGCAGTAAGATGTATGTAAACAGTTCATTGCCTGAAGCACTAGATCAGGGACCTTCAACTATTGTTTCTTGAACTCTGGATTAATGGTAATATCGAAAAACCTTTGTGGTCCAGGTACTTAGTCGATTATGAGTATGACCGAGAAGAGAGACCGATTGGCTGTAGCTCAGTTCATTGGGCGTTGGCTTTCCATTCTGAAGGTCCTGGGTTCGATACGTGTGGCCGATCATCCTGACAGGTTTTTCAGGATTTTCCTGTCACGCCAGGCAAAAGCTTGCAAGAAAACTTAAGGGCAGACGCAGATTATTAATGTAAAGCGATAAAATAAAACATGGTAATTATCCCTATCAATATACCTACGTGTTTGATGCAGACTATCTATTACAAATCGGATGGCAATTGAGCATATATTTGGTACGTTGCCACATTTTCTTGCAATGTGATGTCAGTTTTAGTATTATTTAAAGGATGAAACGGAAAACAAAACTTGCTAACTCTAGATCATGGCGAGTGATACTGATGCAGAGAGCAAAGAAAAAAAACTTTTGAAGTAGTGAAAATGAATGTTTGTCCACTTTACTCCGCCTTGTGGCAATACGTCGTAAAGTCTGTTGATGGCAGACCATCCAAATGAGAAAATCTACTTGCATGATATTTGAGAAAGGCAGCTAGGTTTGGTACACGGACTCTGAATGTGATAATTGTGAATTTTCATTAAACGCGGGCTGCCGACATCCTTGCGGCAACAGTTTTTGATATTATTTATTGACAGATCCTGTCTGTCGAATTTCTAGAGTGACACATAGCATGCCGTGGTGTTGTGACGGAGGTAAGATTTGTTAGTGACGGTCCGTAACATGCACCTGATTCTGCTCCTGTCCTCTGTCTGCGGTGGACTGAGAGATGTCAGAATGTCTAGATATTAGTGACCGTGGATTGAACCTTTAATTATCCAAAATGAAACATGAAAAACTGTTCATTTCAAGGAATGCTTCATCGCCATAAATGATTACAAATCCAGAATTTGTATGCATTGATACCAAGGCGTATTGCTGCCGTTACTGAACAATGTAAAAACACTTACAACAGATGTTTAAGTTAACCTACCTATCCTGTGAATATATTCAATAGTTCTTTCTTTTTCGTATCATGCACTGTGGTCTGCTATTGCCTTTAAATACTGAATAAAGACAATTTGGTTTCTGGTTTGGTGCAGCATACTCCATGTAAATTGAGATAGGCGCTAAGGTGGAAATAAGGAAGAGTTTTACGTTATGTATGTCTTCTAGGGGATGGTCGAGCATCCTTGAGTCATGTATGGAGCTGAAAGTTTTCGTAAAGCGCTATGCTTGATTTCTTTTAGGGGTATGTTTATTTTTAAACAGGCTGTGTTTGATTTGAATGAGTTTATAACATAGAATGGGCTCTGACCATGAAAATTTATTTCTTTTGTGAATGGTCAAGATTGTGCAACTATTGAATAAAGGGTAGCTTAAAGTGGTGATAAGTACCTCTAGGGTTGATTTTCAAAGTTTCAACTTATTCAAAGAACTCAGGATCTTTATATGCGTTAAATATAATATCACGAATAAATATAATTTCGTAAATCGTTCAACATAATTGTAATGAAATTTGGTTTGCCAACAACAAGATCGTGTTTCTTTATTGTGTGTTACGTACCTGTAGGTTCCGTACATCTAAACAGTCAAACTGGTTGTCGTCCCCTTGCGCTTATGCAACCCATTCGACTTTGTTGTATGATTAGCTGCATAAGAAGGGCGCCGCCACATTTTTCGGCATTAGTTGCATATTGAAAACAACTTGAAATATCGTTAAAAAATGTCTGTACCTCGGAGGTAAGCTGCACTATGTCACTTTCTTACCAAACTCTACCCAAGTAAAGTGTCCTTGGAACGGAACAGTATTGATTGTTCCATTTAAAAACATTATTATACATTAAGCTTTAGTTAATATCAGATGGAAATGAGTTTGCTTTAATACTTTGTGTATCCACCTCAAACCTATTTGAGGGTTCGAAAAATTTGTAGTAATGATTTTACAAGTTTCGGACGTCTACTAAGCTGAATTTCTTGATATAAAACATATTTTGTCGTACATTACTTTCTGTTTAATAGTAGAGCATTATTTACAAAGTTTTGAAGGCATAACCAATCACAAATTCCCAAATAGAATTCATGTTTTGTGAATTGGGATGCCACTATGAACGACCAGATCTGATATACACTGCTGTACATCATACATCTTTGACATATGGCAACATCATGTTCAAATATAAATGGTCCTAGGTTTGCACACTAAAATCGTCCATACCTGTCCACTATTAAAGTATTTTACAGTATGCTAATGTATTAATTGTTCCTATGAAAGTCTTAATTCATATCTCCCCTTTGGAAAATATTCCTCCCCTCACCATTACACTTCCTCTACACTTAGCTTCCACAACACTATCCTTCTGTAACTCCTCTTGTAGCTCTATCCACAGTTTCAAACCAACATCGTTACCAAACATAGTGAATTTCTTTGGTTCTGAGAAAATCACACTCTTGAAATCCCCAGTTATTCATACATCTTTCTCTTTTCACAATGTACTGTGCAGAAAGGCTTCTTAACACCTGTTTGGTGTCACATTGTATGCCTAAGTCTTGTTTCATCTTAGAAGCAATCTGGTTTGAAGTTAGTTTTGTGCTTTGCCATCATTTTCATTGTCCTGCATAATAGGGGCTGTTTTTGCCGCATTAATACCTTAAATTTGACATCCCAGCTGCTGTTTATTACTTCAATACATTTCTGACTGTTTATGATCAGTGGAAATCCGTCCATCAATTTCGCTATTCCTTCTGCATTCAGTGCCAAAATCTTGCCCTGATACCTTGAAATTATGACATTTCTTCTTCATGACTTAGAAATACAATGAACGTGATATGAAAATTCTGGTAACACACTTTCTGCTGTTGCGAAACAATACAAAAAAGCAAGAACAGCTGTCTGTGTATAACTCAATAGAAAAGCAATAATCAAATAGCTTGAGCACAGAGGTAAAAATGTTGGTCTCAAATGCATCAACAGATTACAGATACTTTAACGGATAATGAAATACAGAAGAGAAAAGGAAGGTGCGAATCTTTACTAATTTCTCTTTTAAACACATTGCCTTACAAAGACAGTGTTTATTAAATCAAGTTGTTCAGCACAAGTAGAAGAAAACAAAAGTATCTGAAACATTTCCTCCAAGATGCAAAATAAATATATTTCATATTCTTGTGCTCGTGGCATGTAATTCATTCTATATTTATCTATGTGAAAACATGCCTATAATAGAAATAAAGATCAGTAATAAGTTAACTGTTACTTTCTTCTAAAATGTCTAACATTAGCGTCGCTGTAATTTTAAAGCCAATTTATCTCGAAATATTTGAAGAAATACACAAAAGAATCCAAGTTCGTATATCTATTTGGACCGAAGTGTAATCATGCTCTTTTTGGATATACCGGTATATACCATTATGTCATTGTTTCGCAAAATGTCGCATTCTTCATTATGTCGCAAAATATGTTAAAGAGCTCAAATCAAATAAACTCAAATCAACAAATCTATGAACTGAGTTCGAGTTTTGGCAAAAGTGACATAGTGTGGTTGACTGTCCGATAACAATCATAACTTAAATAGACAAAATATGCGTAACAATTAGCTGCACTGAATGTAATTGAAAGTATAACGAACTAGTTTCTATGGTAATAATTAACAAATAATGGCTGGTATGGAACTTGGAAGTGTTGAAAATAGCTTAGAGCTTATGAAACTTATGAAATATATGATGTTGAAATGTCTTTGAAATACACGTAAAGTACGACAGGATATTATCAGTCACAAGACGTAATAGAGCTACTACTACCCAGAAAAGTACGTACATCTCTGGTTTTATTGTATTTATCTATTACTTTTAGGTATCTTTAGATCATGCTCTTATTCTTGATGTCTAGTGTTGTTAAGACGTACAATCCAAATAACAACGTGAAGTAGTTGGATCTTATTCTACCGCGTGCTGAGCGGAAAAGTTTGCTCCACTAATTTTGAGCGTAATACTCTTATGAAAGTACAACAATTTATTGCGCGAAACATATTTAACTCGAAATCAAACTGGATGAGCATTATCTATTCTTCACTTCAGATAAAGCTAATCTTTTGAGTTGAATTTGTGACTTAGATGAATGTAACTTTCCAAATAGACAACATGTTGATCACATAGAAATATTAAATTTTTGTTATTTACTTAGTTATTTATTTGGAACTGAGTTACATTGTAATTCCAATGCGATTTTGATTACAAGGTATACTTATTACTTCACTGGGGTTCCATAGAAAGCTATAAATATCACGAGGAAATTATAAACACAAGAATTCTTTAAATAACTTGATATGTTGTATTTTGCAACTACTATCGTACACAAAGTCGTTGAGTATCTAATTCTTTCGCTGGCTGAAGTGAGGCACAAAGATTGCTCAATGTACACAAGAAATTGAGGAGTTGACATGACAAGGGGCTTAAATTCCACAAGTGAAACTTTTCAGAAGAAGCAAAAACTGCTGGCAGAGATACGATGAATACTACATTCTCTCATCCAGTGGCTTCTTTACCAACTTTCTCGTACTCCAGACGAACTCTTTCTATGGTACTGGCAATGGCATATGCTACCTTTTCCACATAAAATCTCAAATTTGTAAATTTTGGCATTTACTATCGTTTCCATATCAGCGCCTCAATTCCCGGTACCATGGCAGCATAATGGGTAAAACACACAGTCCATAACTAGCATATCTGGTTTGGGTATCAGTAATAGGAACGACTCAAGCTTTCCTATGTATTTTAACGGTTACCATACATTAAATACTAGTGTATGGTTTAATTCTTAGTGTAAAGAATATATATATATCTCTTATATGAGCAATGTTGAAAGTATATGTTGGCGTGTAAAGAAACCCGTTATTCCTCACACCATTGAAAGTTTACTAACATTACATGGTGTTACATCAGTTCTCGTGTTAAATACTAAGTTGGTTACGATAGAGGAAATTGAGTAGAAAGCATTGTGTCACAGAGGAGAAAAAAATTAAATAAATGTAAATTATTAAAAGTTGACAATTCTTAAACATCTCTGCATTACGTTTCCGATGAAATAATACTTTGGCCAAAACGTTAAATGACAATTATGTTTTTACATTACAACACCAGAGATCTGAGACAAAGTGTCCTACAGAAACTCAGAATACAGAGAAAATGTGTGTAAAGATGCATTAAATACTTTCTACCAAGTACAAAAGTTTTAAAATAGAACTTAAAAGGTATTTTACGAGTAGAAGCAACTTGACGAAGCAAAGAAAACGGCAGTAGCCTCAAAATGCACTCGTTATGAGATGAAAAGTTAGGTACACCGTCTCTACGCCAAAAGATCTTGGCGCCCTGAAAATTACAGCGTTTTATCCCATTATATTGCAATTCACATTCAAACTTTAGCAATATTAATTTATCTTGTTTATTAAACAACTTTTAAGTTTTTTCATGATTTCATAATGTATTTTACATTACAGTATTTAGCAGTTGTTTTCTCACCGTAAAATGAAAATAATACAAAGATGTGTGCGTATTGTGACGATTACGTATTTCTTTTCCACTTTTAATACAAATCTTAATATTTCATAATTAATTAACACTTTCACATCGATATGACAAATATAGCTTTCCTTCGAAATTCGAATATAAATCATTTATACTATACCCAAATTATCACGAAATTTATTGATACCACAAAAGTGATCCTTTTTACTACCTGATGAACTTTAGTAGCATTTTGTATCATCTGTGTTCGACGATAACAGTGATGCTGTACTGGTGTATTTCTGACTACCGTAATTAGTAAAACAGAAGCACTCGTTATAAATATGCGCAAGACCCACAACAAAATCTTGAAATGCTTTATTTTGCATTTAAAAAAAAATTGTAGCACTTTTGAGCAAGAATCATTTAAGAAAATTGAAAATTCCATATTTGTAGACTGTCTGAATGTGTTGAGAAAAGTAACAAATAGATTTGTATTAAATACACAAATTATGTCTACTTCAATCTGCATGAAGATGGGTCACCTAGTAGATACAAATACTAACCGATTCTTAAATTTGTCCTAAGTATTATGGATCCCATCTGTGCATGTCGGAGATGAACAAATATTGCATTATGTTTTGTTATTCCTGTAAGAGCGAATACAAGAACACCATATCCATATTTGTTATCTTGGAATTGCCCGTGATGCTAAATTATAACTTCTGACAATGGTCTTATAATTAATTATTTTCCAAACTTAGTTAGCAAATGTCTTTAATTTCATGTTATTACATATTCTTAGAAACCAGCTTGATGATAATAATTCGTTACTAGTAACAATGTGGTTCTTTTTACTTTAAACCGGAGATGAACATAACATATTCTGAGTCTGAGCAGAACATAGGTGACCCGGTCCTAAACTTGACCCGAATTACCTGCTTGACCCGTTTTGGGAAACATAATTAACTGGGAATTTCGGCATCATATTTTCGTGCTCTGGGTACGTCTCCGGTACTGGTCCCCTCTTAAGGAAACACTGTTCAAACGCAAGGAAATAATTAAAACTTTATTTTGTCCTCCGGGTTATTGGGTCGAAATCGAGTCACCGCGCCGGGTCATGCTGAAGCCGAATCCTAGCCCTGGTGACCCGGTCCAAAGCTTGACCCGGTGCCCCGTTTCAGCACTAAGAACAGTCACTCGCCAGAAATAAAGGAGCAAAGCTTCCAAATAAAATGTTTCCATCCATAAAATTCAGTTTATCTTAATTCACAACAAAATTAGCATGGCTATCAGCTATGACCTAAGTGCTTCACAGAACTTAAGGATGACGCTCCCCAGCGATGTTCCGGGAAACGTATAATGAAGTTAGCGGCAAGAACTTTATTTGAGTCACCGTCAAGACCTCGATCAGGATGCTTAGTATGAAGAGGTGAATCCATTAGCCACTGCAGTGCTAATTCCAAATCCGTGAAGTTAAACACTGAAGAAAATGGTGAGCCTAAGAAAAGATAGAGTGCAAAGGAGATTTATCTTTTCACACCCACAAGAAATAAAAAAGTTTTCCAAGTCAATAAATATGACGAAAGAACATTAAAAGTTTTATGTTCTAAGATTTTCTGACAATTAGGGCCTGCGATGTGTATAGGTAAATGCATAATTACTTCAACTATAAATATTTAGTGGTTACAAGTTGTGGTTGAAATAGCATTGATTTATCACACGCGCTCACATAAGGAGTATGTTTGGAAATATCACCTGAACTTTTTAACCAGTTTGCACGGAACCAAGGAGAGGAGAAATTAGCGCTTCAGTGTATTAGCCTTGATTACTACCCATTAACGCCACGTCGCGTATTGGATTCCGGCACGCTCCAATTTCAGTTACACGCAACGGTTATTGGACTTTTCGCCAGGACAAAACTTTGCATGTTGCATGCTATCGTACAGGTAGGCGGTATTTCTGACAATGTCCTTAGAAACTAATACATTTTATTTGATTAAGATATCTCTAAAGCAAGGCAATAAATGAATGGCTGAAATAAATATAACTCGAAAAATATTTGAAAGAGACGAACTGTTTGATATACAAGAAACATCACGAAAACGTGTTTCTTTTGGCTAAAGTCGCATCCGGTAAAATGTTTTAAAACCGAAAACAAAATTAAATATTCTTTAAAGTGTTGTTTTGATTTATTGATCATGCTTTTATCACGAAAACCAGGGAGTTTGCCATGGAACGCGAATACACGCTTTAAGAACTATAGGATTTGTGTTAAAATTCTGAATGGATTTCCATTTCATACACGCGTACAATCAAATAATAATTTCAAAAATGTAAGAAAATGTGAGAACAAATTGTCATGTTCATTTCATTGTTACTTGACGTGTAGGATGATGTGGGTGTCTAGGATAGCCCTCATAGTTTTGTCTTTAGAAAGTATAAAGTATTACAAATAAAACCGATTAGACAAGTACAATCTATCAAGTTTTAAAATTCAAATTTAAATCAAAATAGATCAAACATTAACAATCAAAGAAAATCAACCAATTATATTAAGTTTCGTCGCCACAAACAAATATACACAGCAATAAATCTACATCTTAAATACTTTTCAAGAAAAAAATTGAACAAAAATAGCCTCAGTATGAAAGTGAAACGAGGACTTCTTTTGAACTTCAAATAACTTATACTAAATCTCAGTTAGGTAAGAAACAAAACCTAGTAACCAGATCTTTAAGAAATTTTAAGGGGGGGACGGGAATTTTACTTAAAGTACCATAAAGATTTTATTTACGGAAACCCCTAAAATTTCACCAAACCAAAGTTCAGAAGCAATTTGGTTAATCCAATCATCAAACAAAAGAAAACATATAAATGTTAACCAGTTTCTGACAAACTACAGATTTTAAATTCCTTTAATTAAGTCAACACTTTGTCAAAAATATTTAACCCATAAATTCAGTTTGAATTCAGTTTAACATTAATCTATTATTTAACCGTGAAATAAATTATGCCTTTAATTTATTTCCTCAATATCAATTCACGGTTACAAAATTCCAGACCAAATTCCAAAAACAGATTTTGAACCGACCTCACAGTAACAAAACCATCAGACCATAACACACTCGTTTAATATTGATACATTAGACTCTTCTCTCGTCGATAAGTTCCAACAAGAGCAAACACAACAATATCAAAATAATTTATCTCCTAAAAATCCAAAAAATCAACATACCCAACCTTCTTTTACTCCCTCGACATACTGTCCAGAAGAAAAAGCACAAAACAACAATCTCTTGCCTAACCATTGCAATATTGAACATTTCAAATAAACTAACATCAAACTAGCAATATTCCAGACCATCAACCTGTCATTGCTCTCTCAACATACTGTACAAATCCTTTCATCAACAACAGCAATCCTGAACCAACCAGAAATAACTATAAAAATCCAAAGTAAATGATAATCCAACAATCGCTCATCGAAGACCAACGAAAGTTCAGAAATCCAAACTTTCACCGCTCTCTCGACAAACTCAGACAATCCGAAACCCTATGCTCACTGAACTCCAACAACCCCAATCAAATATTAAACCACAAGAGCACACTCGAAAACCAGTCCTGAATTCACCTTATTCAAATGACAAATTATAGTATTTCAAAAACCAATACTCATATCAACCAACTTGTCTCCAATAGCCCAACATACTGTTCCGGTCAACTAAACAGCCTCAATGAATCCAAAACAAGGCAAACAGTCTACCAATCACACTCACAAACACTAAGAATATTAAACTGGCAACCCTTTTCGCTCGCGCAACATACTTCGAACAGCTCCGACTGGAATTATAACTGATACAACCGAACCCCGGCAGAAAACAACAAATGTCTCCGTTTCTAAAAACTAATCATGTCAATATCTAACAAGAGTAACCAATTACACCAACTCACTGCTCCACAATAAGCCACGCAAAATTTACTACAGTTACCTTCAAAACACTTCCCGCAACTAGAATAAGACTTGATTAACCTGACTTTTCCATACTCTCCACTCCTTCTTCGTAACAGCGTACTACATTTTTTAAAATGAGCGAGCAGACTCTACTCCGATTACTTTAAAAAATTCTAATCTTTCTAAATCACCTTCATATCACTCTCGAATACCACAGATTAAGCTTAACCTGACACTAGTAAACTTCCGGCACAACCTCAAGTATACAAATCAAACAATCCAGAATTATTCTCTCGAGAATTATTTATCAACATTTTAAAAAAAAACTTATAGATTTTTCGTAGTGAGCAAGAAATTACTGCTGTTATTAACCTGTCCTCAATCACATCACCGGGTGTGAACACACTACTTCGAAGAATTTAGATTTTTTTTTCAATTTATCGCAACTTGCAGATTATTACTAACAGTTATGTCTCTGTATTAAACAAATAAAACTGATAGTTATTATTCTACCAATCAACGAATTTAGATTGCCAACATTGTTAGAAACCGACCACATGGTCGGTATTTCTCACTTACCTTAAGTTTATTCAGTTAATCAGTTGAAAATTAATATCCTTAATTAATTATGAAATGGTTTCTCGTTAAATTAATTTTAGAAAGATGTTCCTCCAAAATATTATTACATTTTAAGCTTCATGCTCTACACCGTCACAGTCTTTAACTTTCTTCTTGCCGAATCCGTAAATCAGTTGTCACTTCAATTACCACCAAAACCAATAAGTAAAACTTTACCCTGGTCTTATAAAATACTTCCTCGTTTTCTTTACAATATCATAGAAAAATTCGAATGGATTTTTAACCGCCATTTCGTATGAGTAAGAATATAATATCCCTATTTTCTACCACGACCATAACTTCCTTGGATCTGAGGTTACAATTTTAAATTCCGCCGCAGATTGCAACTGGTGCTTCAATTGAACAGTGGTACCAGAAGTCCATTTATAAATTCACAGCGCTCATAATCCAAAAGTGGCGGGAAGCATGTATACAAATATTAAACAAGTTTTGTAACGAGAGAAAAACTAAAATCTCGCTGCATTCTGCAATCGTAAATTGTTCTTTATTGAAGCATCTGTTTAACGATTTATGTTAACAGAATTAAGTAAGGTTATCGGAAGACAACTTCCCTGTCTCACTTTTATTTGTATGCAGATCATTCTGTCAACGTCTTTTCTACTTCTAGGGTTATAATCTGATTCTGATGTATACTCGTTACAATCCTTTTATCTACACTTTTTCTCTTCAATACATGTATTGGCATTTTCCATTATACCCTATAATGCTTTTTAAATTAACACATATACTTCCGTACCTTTGATTACGTATCCCTCATCCAATATTGTTAATAAACCAAGAAGATCCCCTCTTGGGGGTTTTGTTTTCTCTTTGAAATCCACAGTAGTCTTCTTCAATTTCTGCATTCATTTTTTAAAAAATAATCTTTACAATATCCATTAGAAATCTTTGCCGGACGTGTTAAAATGCTAACTTTGGGAATCTTCTTGCATTCTTAGTGTTTTACTATGGAATAATATTAACTTCCAAAATGTTGATTAACTATTCCATTTTATAAATTTTGTTGCAGAGTTGTAAATTTTCCTTCCTCTCCTACGCTTTTAAATTTCCATTGAGATATCACCCTCATCGACTTCCTCACTTCTTTCAATGACTTTTCAAATTCTTCTGGAAGTGTTTTAAATCATTTACTATCTTTAATAACTACAAATTGGTCTTCTACATTTAACGTAGGGTCTACACAAAAATATAGACAACTTTGGAGTTCAAGGGCAGAAAGTGAGCGTTGCCATGCTACTAACATTCGCTAAGACTCCGAAAAGATTTAAAAGTTCCTTAGTTGAAATTTGTCGACAGGCTGACAGGGGGACGATCAGGCCTGATCTACGTGGTTTTGAACTCGTGTCGGCGAAAGCTTTCCAACAAGACCTCAACCACCTTCTTAGCACTAGTAATTCCTGAGTTGAAATTTGTCGACGGACGGACAGAATGGATCTATGCAACTTAGATCTCGTGTTGCCGAGACCTTCACAACGACATCTTAACCACCTTCATAGCCCTAGTAATTTCCTCGTAGACAGATTGGACGGATGGAAGGGCAAAGCGGTGTATAAGGGATCTATCGAGGGACCTAAAATACTATATTAGGAAACGTTTGTGATGGAAAACAGGTTGTTATTGTTGATCCTTTTTTCGAAATGGCAAAATCTGTAGAGAAAACTTTGGAAATATTTGCCACTCACTTGTGTTGAAAGATAACCTGAATTTATTTGAAGGATCTATTTTAGCGATGAGACAACCTTTCATGTCTCAGGCAAAGTTAACATGTGCATCCAAATGCATACACACAAGTGGTCTTCGTAGGGCCATGTGTAGCCATTTGGATACGAAATGCTTTACGCTGTGGACCACAATATACATCATCGCATGTAGTAATCTCAGGATCAAGTGCTTTTCTACATTTCTTAGATTCAGTCATCACATTATTTTTTGTGCAATATTATATTAATTTAATCGACTTTTATTTTCTGTAACCATAGAATATACGAGGCGAAGGATAGAAATTAATGGCTTCTCGCTAATTTTTGTTTCATCTAGTGTCAAAAATGGAAGAGTACAATAGTCATTTGTGTTGCTTTATTGTTTCCGGTGCAGTGTCTTACTTTTGTCGTAGGTACGGTGGTAAAATGTATGGTTATTTTCTTTGAACATTTTTTGCGTGTCTCATTCCTTTTTAATGTGTTACTTTGTGGTATCTTCATTAAGCATATTCACAATGTTAATGATATTGCTTGTTGAATCTGCACAGTTTTTGTTATTGTTCCTGTTCTTCCTCAACGTTTGTACTGTTTTTGTTCTAAAAAACATATATATTTATGGCCTTTAGGTATCTGTAGATAAACAGGGATAGGGAATGATAAAGGATAAGAGTAGAACCGACTAGGGCCTAAGGTAATGACACCATCCAGACATTTGATGGTATAATTGAGGAAAATACTAGTAAAACGTCTGGCAGGTTAGTGGGCTGCTGCTATCAAACCTACACTCTATAAAATCCTTTTTAGAATTGAGAAAGTGTTCGTATCTGTGCACCAAGAAACAATTTCCTTAGAAATGAGATACTGTAGCAGCATTCGGACATTAAGAGCGTATCGGTTTGGAAATAAGATAAGATACAATCTTGTTTTCAATTAAGAAAGAATATTAATATATTATTTCTAAGAAAAAAGTTTCTCAGTGTACAGATAAAAACATTTTTCTCAATTTTGAGAAACCGTTTTTTACAGTGTAGGCCTGAAGATTTTGCCGTATCCTTTTATCACTTACAACATACAAATACCGGGATGGTACCTTCAATTTAGTCCATGACCGACTCTTTCTCACACCCATTTCCATTTTATCTTCCTTTTTTTAAACACTTTCTAGAAAAAAACACTATTATTAGCGCACCCGTATGAACGTCAGTGAATAAGGAAAGATATAGGTTTTGTCCTGTCTGCCTGTCCGTCCCCCTTGATCTCAGCAACGACAAGTCCGACAGAGTTGAGCCATACACCGTTGGATGTTGGATTTGTCATTGTCTGAAACGATGGGGGAAATAATCAGTTTGACTCTAAAACTTGTAGGTCCTTTTGCATCGTTTAATTTTCTCCATTTGTGGTTCTCCTAGATCTCAGTAACGACAAGTCCGACAGAGGTGAGTCATACACCTTTGGATTCGTAATAGATTCAAAGCATAAAATCACCTATAAAATAAACTCTAAAATTGACAGACCCTTTTCAATCGCTTAGTATTCCAAATCTGTATGTTTCTTTGTCCCCCCCTTCCCTCTGGATCTCAGGAACTACAGTGATGAACTATACACCGTTGGATTCTTGATGGTCTCAAACGGTGGAGAAACTTATCAGTTTGACTCTAAAACTGTCTGGTCCTTTTAAATCTTTCAGTATTCTCCATCGCTATGTAGAGTTCATATCCTAAACCACTGGAGCTACAAACACCAATTATGTTATGAAGGTACATCATAACTAGTAGGTTAAAAAAAATATTACAAATTATTGAAAAAGTTGCCATCTTGCATCCAAAATGGTCACCAAACGTATTGTTGTGTAGAGGGCATAGCCTAAACTGCTGGGGCTAGAGAAACCAAATTTGGTACGAAGATACATCATCGCTAGCATGCTATAAAAATATTGCAAACTGTCCCCAAAAACCCTATCATGGATCAAAAATGGAGGACACTAAAAATACATTTTCTACACCGTTTGAGCTAGAGATACGAAATTTGGCATAAAGGTATATTATGGCAAGTTATTTAGGAAAATATTACAACATTTTGAAAACCATTTTGGATTCAAAATGACCGACAAAAACCCATTATCTACACTATTGAAGCTAGAGAAACGAAATTTGGTATGAAGGTGTATGACCAAGAGTAGGTTACAATAAATGAAGCAAACCTTCCCTATAGGTCTGCAGTCCATGAGGGTTTGGGGGTTAGATCTGTGCCATGAGGGCGGAGTCCCCGGAAGAGTCTGGTCATGATAACCACATGAGCTAGTCAAGCGAACTTTGGCGTAAAAGTAAATTATCAAGGTTAGTTACGAGTAATACATTAAATGATCAAAACGTTGCCATGTTGAATCCAATATTGCCGAATAAGATTCAAACAGAAGGCATATTTTGCCACAAAACACATTTCCACTCAGAACGACGTGTATAATTGGTTCGAATGTATTTTATACTCGCACAATTCAGCGGTTCCATGTATTTGAGCTATTTTTGGCTGCAATCTTGAAAAATGAAATAATTTAAATATATTTAAATCGTTTTTAAATATATTTAAATCGTTTTTAAATATATTTAAATGGTTTTCATATATTTTCGGCCGCCATCTTGATAAAACTGACTTTTCCTATATTTTCGGCATTTATGAGAATATTTCAACCAAACAAACATACTTTGACTCAAAGCAAAGTACCTCAATCATTATCATTTATTTTCGGTCCCTTCGGCCGCCATCTTGAAAAATAGACATTTCCCTATATCGTCGGTGTTCATTGTATAATTTCTACCAAGCCAACGTATTTCGAGTCCAAACCCATGTACTTGAATATTTCTCATGCATTTTCGGTACCCCCGGCCGCTATCTTGAAAAATTGGACCTTTTCCTATATATTCGGCGTTTATGGGAATATTTCAACCAAACCACCATATTTAGTCTCTGAACAATATATATATATTAATGTTTTTTTTATATTCATTTTGATTTAACCGACAGCCATCTTGGAAAAAATATACTTTTCTCTATATCTCCGGCATTTATGGGAATATTTAAACTAAACCAACATATTTCTACTTAAAGCGATGCATCTCAATGATTTACATTTATTTTCGGTACCTTCGGACACCATCTAGAAAAAAATAGACTTTTTCCTAGATCGTCGATGTCTATTGCTCAATTTCAACCAAACAAACACATTTCGACTCAAAGAGATGTACCTTAACTGGTTTAATTTATTTTCGGTACTTTCGGCCGCCATCTGGAAATATACTTTTCCCTATGTCTTCGGCGTTTGGAAATATTTAAACCAAACCAACATTTTTCGACTCAAAGTGATGTAACAGGATGGTTTTCACGTATATTTGGTACCGTTGGATTCGTCATGATCAGAAACGATGAGGAAACTATGAATGTGACATAAATAAGCCATACACCATTGGATTCATAATGACCTGAAATCGTGGAATAACCTACAACTCTGATCCTAAAATTAATAGGTCCTTTCTATTAATAGTCGCTTGGTATTCTCCATGTGTATGCGCCCCCCCCCTAAATCTCAGAAACTACAAGTCCGACCAAGGTGGTCCATACACCGTTGGATTCGTCATGTTCTGCAACGGTGAGGAAAGTAATAAATGTGAATTTAAAATTGGCAGGTCCTTTTCAGTCGCTTAGTATTCTTCATTTATGCCCCTAGGAGATTTAAGTAGCCACAAGTTCGACAGAGATAAGCCATACACCGTTGGAATAGTCATGGACACCTGTGGGAAAATCTATGACTTTGACTCTGAAACTGGCAGGCCCCTGTAACCTTCATTTGTCTCTATGATTTTAACTCTTTCTTTTGGATACGTTATAAGATAATTTTAATTTATACGGTGGCGTTTTTTTCCAGAAAACCATTACTTAGCTTATTATTATTATTATTATTATTATTATTATTATTATTATTATTATT
>JAGDQP010000667.1:130281-149030 GCA_022664845.1 Lepisma saccharinum | reverse complement strand
GATTTTCATCACTTTGCTCCTTGTCTTGAGAGATTGCTTCTAGAGCACGAGGGTTTAAACCATAATCGCACTTCAGTCCCCTTGATAATTTTCTTAAAAGAGAAACTGATGGCAATGGCAACAACTCATGCTTTAAACAATGTTCGTAGCCCTTCTTTGATTTTATTAGAAAAAGCAAACTCTCGAGAATAAATTCCGGTTCGTATCGCATTCCCCGTGAGCTTCTGTCACACTTTTTAGACATAGTGCGAATTACAAGTTTTTGTTTTTCGTTTAAAGTTTCAGTTTTATACTTTCGAATAACTGTTCTTAATTTAACGATCTCCTGAACATAATTACGTTGTTTTTTCCGGTTTATAGCGAGAATACGCTTCAGTCGATTGACTTCCTTCCGTAAACGTATAACTTCATTTGCAATACAAGGCTTACTATTTGAAGACGAAGACTCAGCACACTGGTTAACGGATTTCAAATCGTCCCTTGCACGAACAGTTGTCACACGTTTAATCATTTTGGGAGAGCATCGTTGTTTGGGGGCTTTTCTTTTTCGTGGATCGAAACTGAAATAACTCTGAATACCCGGAAATTTATGCGGAACAGCATTCTCAGTCAACTTCCATTTATCTCGAGCCAATTCCACAGTTTTCCCGTTTATTGTGAACTTATCCACCTTCACCAACATATCGCTAAAATGTAGGTCACACACACGATCAGTAAGTGTCAACAGCCGGTCACTTCGGGGAATTTTTTTATTCCAGTCATGTAAATTACTTTTCGAAGGCCTGAACAAATGTCTGCTATCGCCTTTACGATATTCAGATGTACAGCCTGGAACAAAGCAACTCGGCATGTCTTTAATTATTTTAGCACTATCACCTCCGCTAATCACCAAACAAACAAACAAGAAAAGTTCAAAGGAAGAACTAACCAACCCCCTTTAAAAAGAAAAAGAAAAACAGTCTCAGAAGGATGACAGCCCCACATGTTCGGACCAAGCGATCGCAGTGCCAACTACTATTGGAATTTGGAACTACAATTTCTTGTCAATGCGTGTATATGTAAGTTCCTACACTTAGACTTTTACCCACCCTGCTAATAGTAACCCTTAATGTCGATGCAGTCGGTGTATCTTTTAATTGCTCAGCAGCAATAACGTTTTTTGACTGGTGTCTCACTGTCTCCCCAGTAAGATGTTGGCGCGTGCGCGACGCCCTAGTATATCTATACAAGCATATGATTTACTTTTCGTGCATTGCGAGTTTAAGATCTTTCTGTAAACAATATTTCTTACAGTAACAGAATTTAAAGCACGATTACAAACAATTATAATAACAATATAATCAGCATTTTAAATTAAACTCAACTTTCATTCAATATAAAACAATATAGTTACTTCAAGCTGCGAGAAAACTCTGCTGCCATCTATCGAACATCAAACTTACTAGAGGACAATCACATCTTTGCATATATTCTCTTTCTTCCGGGTTTTACCAACAATTTTATAGTATTTTCGTGCATTCTTGACGTAGATTATAATTCTCATCTCTGCTGAATTTCATATTTGGCACAAAATAGTTCCAAATTCAAAGAAAACACGAAAATAAACTGCACAACACTCTACAACGCATGCGATAGCTGCAGCTTGACTGCTCTCCGAAGGAGTCGTTGGAACAGTTGCTAGCGACACCATGCGTCCTACGCTCAAACCAAACCGGCTTCACTGATTTCCCTTCAACGTGTCAATGCAGTGGAATGTGCAGCAGTTGCTTGCGATCTTCGTATGCGAAAATCGCACAAACGAAACTGCACCTTTAGAGCCCACTGCACACACAAACGACATCGGATTACGGTAGATATAAGAAGTAATCCGCGAACAAGTCATCGTACACGGAAGTGACAAGTGAATTTACTCTATGATTTATAGACTGAACGAAATAAAAAAAGGCACAAGAAAATATTGTAAATAGTTAGCTATATGAATTTTCTGTTGTATATTTCTCTCTCTGCCCAAATAGTTAGGTATTTTATGTTGTTTGTATGTATTATATTTTGACTATATTGTGAACCGGTCAGGGATTCGTGTCCTTCTGTCAGGCGCTATTATAGCAGTGATTATTTGGTAACAACGTGCTGGTCGAGACTGACAACAGTGCCCGGGGCTGAGTGGGGAAACGGCGGTAAGAAAGTAGAGATGTGACAAAAGAATTATTAGTGTCGACGTAGTATCACAAGTGATATATATTATTAATAATAATAAGTGAACTTCAAAGCGTCGTGCAGAATTATACACGAGACATACATTAGCGGACACATGAGGTAAGTTAGAAAAGAAATAAGGCAGTGAAAAGTATGCCCAGAACATTCTACGCGCAGGCAATGGCAGGAATGGAAATTCTGTAAAGTGTTTCAGTGGTGCTTCAAATAAAATGATTCTGTGCGTAATAGTTGCCTTAAGAATCCTTTTGTCCATTATACATGTTATATTCTAACCTCCATCGCTGAGTCCCTCTATGTGAATGAGGACCAAAGAAGCTTATTATATACTCGAGATACGTCTAATATAGTTATACAGCTATAAATTAATACAAACCATGCTGTGTAGCTGGTCATTTTCTGTATTTTTATTGTTTCACTGTAAAATTAATTTCGAGTTACAATTAGCTATGAACAGTAAAATAAAGCCGGAACAGATCTGCATTTCGAGTTTCAAAACGACCGTAGCCTAAAGGTCAAGACTGTTACTCTCAAAACGACCGTTACTAACTTGTAACATCTCTTTCTTGGTTCTTAAGAGATCAAGCCAATTCATGTTATTTTGTTCTTAACAAAGTACCCTAAACAATCTACATCAATTGATCGTATATGACGTACCGGTATTAGACAAACATCAGAAATACAGATGGACCCTTCTGTAGAAACCACATGGAAAAAACTGTAGTTCTTAGTTGCTCTACAGATGGCAGCACAACTAATTTCTATTTTCTACACAGCTTCATGCTTCAGCGCCACGAAGATAAAAAAGGGAGCGAGAGTAGGTGCATCCAAACATAACGCGGTTAAAGAATTTCGTAAATATATTCAATTAAACTTCATTGTTTTTGACATGCTTTATTTATAAACAATGGTTTTCACGAAAATTTAAGTAAAGAGAATTGGTCGGTCTGATGGGATTGTAGCGCAATGTGTAATAACGTCTTGTACAAACAAAACAGTAGTTACAGAAGTTTCCATATATTTTATTATTTTTGTAGGGGCAAAATATGAGTGTTGTAAACTCTTGTCCCCTATTAAATAAATTATTTACATTAAAAATAGTAATTAACAGGTGTTTATAATATTACGTGACCGATAGATTGAAAAATTGTAGGCCCAATGTGTAAAGGTAAAGCTATCTCCTGTGCGATACGCACGCGTCGTAAACGGGGGTTGTGGAGGTAGCGCTCCAAATTTTCTTGACCTATGGTACGAAGTGAGGCGCGGTGGCCAGTCCCACACTCGACCGCCTTTACCCAGGGGGTGCTCACTTAGGCTACGCCGTGAACGAAATCTCGTCCAAGTGCTCATATGATGTCACAGGCGAGAAGAATGATGTGAATGGGCTGATGAATAACGCGCGCAATTTGTATCAAGTGTGTTGTGTTTAACGAAAACGTCTGAACAAGAGGATTTAATAGCTTTTGTTACATTTTTTCGAGTATTTAATCGAACGAGAACTTATTACATACGAGAATTTAATCGTTACATTTTTTTCATCACTCCAGTTTGGAGAAGTATTTTACAGAAGTGCATGAAAACTGAATATCTCATGTAACGTGGGTTTTCATTATCATAGTATCAGTGGTAATCATTTCTAGTCTATTATTATAATATTTTTCAATGTTTAGTTTTCGCGAAGTAATAATTTTACACAGTGCGTGAACAATATTGCGACCAAGGTTGGTAGACCGTTGGCTTAGCAATCGGAATTCCCTGGGAACGATCGCAGCTAAAGTTACCAGCTGGAAGTTGTCAAATGCAGGACAAAATTCTAAAAAACTTCAGGACTTTTTAATAAAATGCCGGACACTTTGAATTTTGCAGCAATGAATATTTTTATTGGCAGAATCACGTTAGATCATGTACATTCTGGTTTTGTAATGAATCGCTTTTGTATTAAACATTAGCAATATCAGATTACATGGGACCGCGGTGGCTCAGTGGTAGAGCGCTCGATTACATGAGAGAACAGCGTTGCCAGAACAGAGTGCGACAAAACAGCGCCGGCAAGAACAGAGCGGGCGACAAAATTCCGTTGGTCATAACGAATGACCTCTATCCAAAAGCGAAACTGGACTGACTGCTGCTATTCAAAGATTTCATGAATACATGAAGCCAGGGAGCGGAGAGGACACTAATCTCGTTTGTCCACTTCCAGTCTAAACCAATATGGACCAATTTTTTTGTTCTAACTCAGTTTTTTTACACTTCTTTTGCTATGTTTCCGCTTTTAGGTTTCACTGTTTTAAACACACCGGCGAGTATCTAAAGTGCAACCGCACTCTATAGACACGAGTGTCTGCGGAGGGGAACAATTGTGACGTCAGAGTTCTCTCGTGTTAATAATATTTGCTTCATATCGCTGTGCGGACCGTTTTAGGTAGATTTCGAAGAAAAATCTACCTATTGAGATCGGTACGATATCTATGTATATACAGGGTGAACCCGACAGATGTGGGAAAACCTCGAGAGGTGATTCCTGAGATCAAAACAAGAAAAAATGTCCTCTAGCAAATTTTCGAATTTCGTTTCGTGTAAGAGATACAGGGTTGCCAACTTTGAATCCAAAATCGACTGTTGAAACGGCACTGCTCAGTACACTCTCATCAAAGCAACGGAAGGTTGATGTAAATACTGATACTGATTTAAATAATTCCGAAGAAGAGCTAAAGAAAAAGGTAAGGCAGCTTGAGTTAGAAAATAAAAAAATGAAAAATGAAGCAAATAAACTTAGAAGAAGAAATACATTTTTACAAAATAGCGTAAACATAAAAAAATAGGCGAATTTTGTTTCTGGAAAGGCAATTGAAAAACAATGCCAAACAAATACTGATCAAAATTTTTAGCCAAACTCAAATTGACTGCTTGATATCAGGAAAAAAGAAACCACACTGGGCTAGAGAAGATATTAGCGGAGCACTAACTCTTCGCTCTATTTAAAAAAATGTTATATCTACTTGCGCAAAAGCATGGGCATTCCGTTATACCCAGGGGTGGATTTCGGTTTCTTTTTTTGGCCTGGCCCACTGCTTGATAGAGGAATATACTGCGTGGGAGGGAAATAATTACATGGCTGGCTATTAGGGGGCGTGAGGGGACAGTACCACTCTTTTCTCATGCATTCGACTAGTGAAAATAGATAACAGAAATCGCGACTTGAACAGCTTCAATAAAAGGGAGAATTGTTTCCCCATTCTCGAGTTATTTGCCACCCACTGACCATACTACCAAAACAAGTTCATTTATTGAGAGCTTTTGTTAATAGGGTACCTCGTTTTTTATTATTATCAAAAGTTACAAAATTAATATTTTCACGGTGCTCAAGTCTACTAATAAAATTCTTTAAATTGAGAACTATCACAAAGTAAAGTTGGTAAATCCCCTCGTACACGATTCAATAAAGCTTGAACAAGAGCGTTGAACAAGCAATTGGATGAAAATGACGTCACGAGTCAGAGACTCCACACAGGAAATCTCTTGAATTCAAGTCTTCTCATCCAATTCGTCCTATTTAGAACCTGTCCTATTTTTATTGAATTCAACGCACTGATCTACCAATCACATCGCTGGTGACTTGAACACGTGATAACAGTGCTTCCGGAATGCTAAAAATTAAGATGTTAACATGGAGCAGGGAATTTTTAAAGCCTTGTTTTTATGATGCGAAATAAAGATATTAGCAGAAAATCAAAATAAAATAAATAAAGGATCGCTACAAGAAATTCCATCGCATCTTGCTGAGGTAAAGTGTACCTGATGTTTCTTCTGTAGCTTTTGTACAATCACTATTGCAATAGAAATTGATACAGACGGTTTACTATAATTCCTAATAAAGTTCGTATTGTATTTAGAAGCAGTAGGATATTAATATTTAAAGTACCACTGAGTTGCTCATAATTTATGTGGAAAGGTCGAGTTTTTATTTACTGTATGTAGGAAGTTCAAAGCTGCTAAACATAGAAGTATCTTGGTACACTTTACTTTAGGGCATGAAAAAATGTAATCTTTTCCAACGTGTGTGGAAGGGCTGTAACTTAAAATATAACAAAGTTTCGAGTCATGGAAGTATTAAATTAGAGTGAAAAAGCGAAAAGTACTTGGAACTTCTTGGCTGCTTCCACGTTGGTGAGCGAGCAAATTAATTTGTGTATGAAATAGCGAATAGTACTTGAAACTACTTGGCTGCTTCCACGCTGGTAAGCGAGCACATTAAACCGTGCATGAAATAGCGAAAAGTACTTGGAACTACTTGGCTGCTTCCACGTTGGTGAGCGAGCACATTAAACCATGCATCGCATATAACAAAAAATCTAACCTTCTTTAACCCGCCTTTGCTTATTCAACATTGTGGCCATGATTTTTGTAGCAAATAACGTGTCATTCATAATACGACGCAATGCTATTAACATACCGCCGCATCCCTACAATCTGCATGTAGTAATGAACGCAAATAAATGTATTCCGACACGAAGTGTCACGATTAGTATGCCTCCACATGGCGCTATCTTGATCAACTGGAGTGCGTATGTTCGAAATAATAATAAAATATGCATTTTCACTTTGGATTGTTAGTTGTCGTTAGATGTTTATAGAAGTGCGTGTAACTGGAAATAAATAGAAATTTATAAGGATTGAAAAGAGTTTTAAATAAAGCAATAAAAAGTCGATGTTCGAGGCATCACCAACTACGGAATCGCAGCCGTTAATCAGGTTATTATTTTATTAAAAGCGACGCATATCATGTTTAACATTTACTCCATGTTCCTGCTTTCAACGCAGAAAGTGCAAATCGACTCACGTGCTTTTGGCTCTATCACACTTCCGCTTAACTTATTGAATCGTGTACGAGCACCATCCAAGCACTTTCAACACTACTTGGATACAACTCTTTGATTATACCAGTTGGATCGTGTACGCACTCATCCAACTTCTTGTTCAAGAATTTGATTCAATGTTTATTGAATCGTGTACGAGGGGCTTAACTGAGAAAGTAGACATTTGCTACTGACCATTTGTTGAATATGAATGGTTATTTATGGCTTTGGGCACATTTCTGTTCCGTATTGGGTATTTTTGGATCTGCGAACACTTTCCGTTGCATTATAAATACCAATATCTGAGCTGTTCCTTTTGTGTATTATAATCGTCGTCATGTTATTGATATTACTTGCTGTGTTGTGTAGTTTTAAAATTTAATTTCATGTTATTTAGTTTATATTAATGTTATTTAGATTGTAGTAATGTTATTTAGTTTGTTGTAATATTATTTAGTTTCTGTGTAAAATGGCAACTCCACCTGTATCTGAAACTTAATAAATAATATAAATAAATAAATCCTCTGATCTGGACTTCCAGAAAGATTACTTGATTAAAATTTTCACACGAAGGCTGTTTCATTATATATCGGGAGTGATGGGATGGTTCAGCAGAGGTCAAAGGAATACGCGGAGAAGACGTCGTTGCAGCGACAGTTTAATAGTAGAACACCTGTCACTTGACATGCAACTGAGGTACCTGGCTCGATTCCCTGTCACTGCATGACCATATACAGGCAGTGTTCGATTTGTTATAAATTAAGAAGGGATATTCTAAAACTAGTGATTGCAAGTTTTCACCTACTATCTGTTTAGGTAGAAATACAAACATCTTTCCTGGTTGGAATGATATTCGAAATCAACGACAGAGGATGAAATCCTCAAACACCAGGGAATATCCCGGCTTTTATTTTATTTTTTTAATATACGGGCCAGTCTAGTAACTTTGGACTTCGGCCAATCACGATTCGCCCTTTTAGCTGTTAAAATCCACACCCATGCCCCTGCTGGGATTCGAACCCTGGACCTTCGAGCCGAGGGCCTACGGCCGCAAACCACTCGGTCACCCGGCCGGCAGAATATCCCGGCATTCTATAGGCAAACCGAACAACGTATACAAGCCATTTGTGTAAAGGACGTTAACATATTGGCTAACGTTGTCTTCAATGCGACTCTGTATTAACATTATCCTATTTACTTTTTATTTCAATTTGATTTAAGGTCTTTAGGCAACTTTGGCTCAGCCCGAATGGATAATGATGGGAGAAATGCTGGATTGAAGAAAATGGCAGGAAACGGGAAAACCTCGAGAAAAACCACTCACACGGTGTTTGCCCGTCACAAAGCTCACATGGCACTAGCAGGTGCCGAACCGAGGATCCTGCGCACCAGAGGTGAGCGCTCTACCACTGAGCCACCATGACCCCTCTATTCATTTGTGTTGACATCTATTCAATAATTTTGTATACCCTGTTTCTAGTTAAATGTATATTCTAAACAGCTGCCCATACGTTTCCGCCTGAGCGTGGATAATCCGGACGTCAATAATCCGAAGCGTCGAAAATCCGAATTGCCGAACCAGAAGAAATGGAATCAGCAACCTTAACCATTGGCGTCGGATGGAGAATGGGTATCAGTGCGTATTGCGATCTAGTGGACATAGTTATATGTTGTCAAGTACATATATTAGTAGAAGATAAACCTTCTGATAGGAATATTGTAAATTATGCTACAATCATTCCATTAATACAAAAGAGGAACTGTTTGAAACGGTCTTAATGGTAAAATTTGACATTCTAGGGCACTCAAAATTACAAAAACAAGAAGGGAAGAAAAGGAAATGATGAAAGAAATAATCGGTGGAATATTTGTTTCTAATATTTAATTTCACATTAAATACAAGAAATCTGAATCATATTATCGAGTGGACGTAGCTCAGTTAGTAGAGCACTGGCTTAGTAATCGGAAGGTCCTGGAAACGATCCCAGCGTCTCTATGTCCTAATTTTGGTTTTTCTCAGTCACACCAGGTAAATACTAGGATAGTACCTACAAACTAGGACCTGGACGATTACCTTCCCGCGTCCTATCCCGGCTTGAGCCTGACTTGTGTGATACCTAAAGAAATAAATTCAATTGAAATCCTGTTAATATATGGAGATAAAGAAAGAAATGAGGCACGGGGCATTGAGTGAGGATATGTAAATCCGATCCTGATACAGACCCATAACGGAAAAATGTATTAAGGCGTAATTTTGATCAAATGTACAAAGATCACACAAAAAACAGTAACATATACAGCTAGTCGCACAAAGGTACCGGTAATTGAACACTAGAATAAATTGTCCCATCTACCTAAAATGTTTGTGGTTCATAATCGATGCCGAGCTTGGTCAAATTTCTTAGCAAAGCCGAATTTCTCAATCAAACCAGTTGAAAATTCGACAAACTATGAACACCAAATGCGCCAGAACTCGAGAAGAAAATAAATCGAAAACATTGCACAATTTATTTCAGAGATGCAGCAATAGGGGTGATTGACCGGCTTTATTTTACTACTCGATATTTTATATTTTCCGAAAAGCAGGCACTGTAGTGGAAGACAATGAGACAATGAACTTGGTTCTTTTGCAAAAGATAGGTGCCTATAGTTGGGATGAAGAGAAAATGAGGAAGAGAATTTCTATAATCATTCCATTTGCTGCGGGTGATAATGAGAAGATTTCAGGGAATCAGTCATTTTTAAGAGATGTATTAACGACCCAGGGTCCATATCCAACGACCTTGGCAACGACCAGCAAGAAAAGGTCGTTGGATATGGACCCTGGGTCGTTAATACATCTGTGTCTGTGCTTACAATAAAAAGATCTATAAAAGAAAGCTGGAAAAAGAACCATTTGAGGTTGTTTCCACTCTTCAGAAAAAAATATTCACAATAAATGTTTTTTCTTTTATTTACAGTCCCAGTGACCGTAAGAAGCATGTGGGATTACATCTTTCCTCCCTCCCTTGTGTGTTATCACAGAATTCCAGCTTTGAGGACCTTTTGGTTTTTTACAATCACACTTGTAAACAAGAGTGGTTGAAGGAGGGATATGGCAGGGAGAGAAAAGGCACCATCTTTTACTATGGGCATTCACAGCAATAATCCTATATACAAAAGCCTAATAAATTAGAAAAAAAAAAGAATCACTGTTGTATCTGTACATCTGCACGACGCCACGACCTTTGGAGCTGTACAACTCTCCCCGGTGAGGCTTCTCTCAAAGATATCCTGGACAATCAGGAACCTAGCTGACATGACAATGTTTGTGAGAGCTTTGGAACTGTGAGGAATTACATATTAACTTTCACGTTCACTTGATATGGTATCCAATTTTATTCCGATAGATTTTGTAACTTACTTTTTTATTATCCATAGAATGAAAATGGAAGTGAAACGGGCTACAGCAGAATTTAGCCTGGCCCGGCCAGGCCTCTGAAAATATTTAGCCTGGCCCGGCCAGGTCGGGCCAGGGCCGAAATCCACCCCTGGTTATACCTGGACTTTCAACTCTTAGAAGGTAGGTTTCCAATTCTATTCATTGCCGTCCAGGAGTTTTAGTTGAAGATAAAATAAAATGAATTGTATGGGCGGCAACAGCACTATAGCTTACGCCCTTTCCGGAGTTTTAGTTGAAGTTTTAAATTTAATGCAATGCCAAGTGAAAACATTTAGTGAGAAAGAGCGAATTTGTGTTTTGAGCTTTGACGAAATGAATGTTGACTCCAGAATGTGCTATGATCAGGAGGACGACAGAGTTTTAGGCCCTTACAATCATGTTCAAGTTGTAATGGCACGCGGACTTTGTGGAAGCTGGAAGCAACCTGTTTTGTATAATTTTGATACACCGATGACTGGAGAGTTGTTGAAACACATAATCATGAAGGTTCAAAACGTAGGATTTAATGTTGTAGGAATAGTTTCAGATGTGGGTGGTCAAAATCCAAGTGTGTGGAATGATCTACGTAAATATACAGTTTAACAATACATGTTTTGAAAATCCACCAATCCCTTGTGATTATATCTGGGTTTTTGCTGACGTGCCGCATGTGATTAAATTGTTAAGAAACCACTTTCTGGATAATGGCAATACACTTCCAGGAGGAAAAACTATCAACCGAAGTATAATTGAAAGTCTATTAGCCCTCGATAAAGAAGAAATTAAATTATGCCCTAAATCAACATCTCAACATTTGACAGTGTATGATTCATCTTGCTTGTCAGTTATTTTCGAATCATGTTGCACAAGCTATTAGTCTTCTGATGCCTGAAGATAAAGAAGCGGCAGAATTTTTCAAGTTAGTGAACGATGTATTCGATATTCTAAATACTAGAATTTCAGTGAATGATACAAACCCAATTGCAAGTGGATTTGGACTAAGGTTAGAGATTCAGGAAGAAGTGCTACACAGGTTTTACGAAGTGTGCGAAAATATGAAAACTGGCAAACGTCAATCGTTACTTCCTTTCCAGAAGGGATTTTTAACAACCATTAGATCTCTACTGTGCTGCTTTTCGGATGTTAAGAGGTAATATAATGTAAAATATATACTAACTTCGCACCTAAATCAGGACTGTTTGGATAATTTTCTCAATTAGAGCAATTGGGCGCACGTATGACCAGCCTGTTTTAGTTGAATTTAAGAATCGTCTACGATTACTAATCATTAGTAAAAATACAACGAACATTCCATTCAGTAGTACCTCAATTGTTGCTGTTAAAGGTGAAGATGCTTACATAACATCACACATTTTCTCAGGATCGACTCCTGATATGGAAGAAGATCTTTCAATCCTTGAAGGTGACACTGAAATGCGAGAAGTTACGCTGCAGGATATAACTGGGCCGTATATATTTCAGTCCTCATCTGATTGTTCTTCTCAGGGCCTTCGCTATTTGGCAGGCTACATTGCTTTTCGTTGCCGGAGTCTTGGTCATCCAAGTGGTCAAATTATGAATTTACCCGGTGAAACCTCTAACATTGGTTGGATTGAAAAACTTTCACGTGGAGGTTTGTGCGTTCCGTCAGATAGCTGGCCAGAAACCATGAAAGAGTTTTAGGTTGTATTTGTAATTTTTCACAGTGACGCGTTTACCAGCAAACCTGCCGTGATGCATAGTTTGATTAGGATACTGTCAGATAAATATCCATATGCAAATATACAAATAATAAAGATATATGTGAGTGAGGTTACGGACTTTCATCCGCATTCGCCACTGTAATGCAGGAGCCAAAGCACAAAGCAGCTTCAGTATCGAAAGTCTCGTAAATGGCAAGCTTCGTCAGTTTCCTCTTGAAGGGTAAGGATATATCAAGAAATTTGTAATATTATGAATCAGTTGTAGAATCGATGGGGTTGAAGGAAATTTTCTAATAGCTGTCCACCCTCTGAAATGTTATATTTTATTTCTCCGGGATATAGGCCTACTGTAGCTATTTCCCTTACTGGAAGCCTGCATACGAACAGGCTTACACTATTATAAGAATTGTGTTAATTTCGTTCGGAATTATGTATCCATCCTCTCTCATCAGCAGAGCCGAATTTATGCGTGTAGGCGCTCTAGATCTATGACTTCCAGCGCCCCCTTCATTTTCTCCTCACTCCCATTTTTTCCCTCTTCCCACCTTCACATTATGACAAATTGTTCTCCTCCGTCCTCTCGTCATTTAATAATAATAATAAGGAAATAAGTTACTTAACTCTTTTAAAGCAAGGCAGTTTCCCTAGAAAAGCGTTTTAAAAAAAAACAGTCCCCTACGGTAGATAATCTACAATGTGCTAGGCCTACTTTTGCGATACCGACAACGAATTATTATAAAATAGAAAGTGAAGTGGAGCCCAGTTGGCGATTGCACATATATGCTATCAGCAGGCTTCAACAGTGAGCATCGTATTTGGATCAAAAAGGTTATGTTGAAAAAATTGCTGCTAGACCTTCCCAACGACACCTCAAGCACTTTTTAGCCCCTGTAGTTCTAAAGATAAGAAATGGACCCTATCTCTGGCGCCGTCCCTTCAATGTGTACCATCTGTACGGGTTGGAGCTAGTGTTGCCGAAACCTTTCAAACGACACCTCGACCACCTTCCTAACCCTAATAGTTCCCGAGTTGAAAGTTGTTGACAGATGGACAGTTTGGGCGCATAAGGCTTCATAGCACTTGCTGTTGAAGCCTCAAAATAATTTTCTCCTCGTCTTGGGAGGACGGGCCTCTCAATGCCCTTTGTCTACGCCACTGCTTTCGATTACAAAATAACATGTGAAGTAAGAAGAACTAAAATTATTTCATTTGATTACTTTGACTCATTTCGTCTTATTTCATTTCATCCGATGGCAAATTAATTTTCTCGCTAAAAATAAACTAAACCATTTATTTCATTACATTCCAATTGATAAAAATAGAATGCATTGCATGACTATTGCAAAAATATAAATATTAATATTTTAATTCCCTAACTTTAGAATGCCTTGAACGACGTAGAAATAACCTCAGCTATCGCATTTTCTCTATTACATACGAAATTTTCTTCTCGCCTGTGACGTCACGCCTCAAACGGCAGATGATCAGTTGCAAGTGGCGCTACCTTATACCTTTAACATCTTGGTCTTTACCTTCCCAAGATCACTCCGGTACTCAATTTGACAGGAGGCTTTGTGAAGTTTATAGCAAATTCATGTAAAGTGACATCAAAGGTGCCTACAGTACGAATACGCGTTTTAGTGTTTGCTACACTGGTTTTAGTTCAGAATTCCCAGTTTTCTCTAATTGGATAAGAAAAGGAAGGTGTGCTATGCAACAGGTGTACTGTGATTTTACCGAACGTGCGTCATTTGCTTTAAATAACGAAGGTTTCTTACCTGGTTTAAAGCTCAACGAGGTCGGCCTTTACAAGGGCATTACTTCTTAAGTTGGTCGTACGTCTGGTTTTCGACTAAAAACCTGATGAAAGCTACGGAAATTTAAAAATCATCAATTTTTACGTCCAGTTCACTGGTTTTCTGTTTCGTTCGGTTACCGCGCAGGGTGGGGATGTTCTCATTTATTAATAATTGCTTTCTTGCATTTTTCGTACATCATCTTAAATTAGTGACCATGGGAACGTGGAGATTAGGTAAGGTTTGGTGCGGTCATGTATATTATCAAAATATATTTTCATATTTATTATTAATAATTGCTTTCTTGCATTTTCGTAATCTCTTAAATTACTGACCATGGGGACGTCGAGGTTAGATAAAGTTAGGTGCGGTCATGTATTTTTACACTTTTTGTTCTCATATACTGTGAGTCGGAACAAAGCTTACCACACTTTCTGTAATTTGTTGTTAGATATATTAATCCATGACTTTCACAGTTTCAAAGATTTTCCTCAGTATCACCATATTGTTTCACAAGCTGTAATACTGTTAACTCGCATCCAGGTCAACGTTCCTCTACACCTGTAACAATGTTCACAATATAACTTTCCCATAATCCAATCATGCGGGAATCTTCCGCCAAGTAGTTCCCTCGGCTTCCCAAATAGTTCCATGTTAATCACCGATTATACAATAAAATAAACTCGACTTTCGTTCTTTTTATATATTATTAACCACACAAACGAGCAAATTATCCATTTCTTCCCTGTAAAGTTTTTAAATTTTACTAGAAACGAACTACCAACTTTGGAAGTTAACCCATTACGAGCAAGAGACCACATATGAAAACCGTTCACAGCATCTGTCGGGGCAGTAAGTAACCCTGTGGTAACTGTTTGTGTCAACGGCGTGAAAGTTTAAAATGTATATATATAAAATTATAACAACATGACTTTTCTAACCTAACCCAGTAAAGCTTTACTTGTAAACAGTAAGAAACTCAAAACGAAAAAGACATGGCAATCAGAGCAGTGGCATGGGGCACTAATTCACCCAACAGTAACTGATAGCGACAGCTGTGTAAAATTTAAAAGCCTATGTATAAACAAATAACATAACATAACCTTCTATAGTATGATTGTGTGAACAGTAAAAAAGGCAAAAGGTACAAAAATGCAATTAGAGCTGTAAATGTTTGTACATGACACGAAGTGTATATGGTGCAAAAGTACTAGAATGAACGTTGTAACCACGATGCGCCCATAGCTTTACCTTTCGGAAGTGTAATAGAGACGAATAGTGAAATATGAACGAAAAGTGGCAAACGTTTGGTGAAGTTAAACAGTTTCTGCACGAAAAAACAAAATGATGATTCAGAGGGAGGAAGTAGAAGCAAAATTAACACACTGAACGTTAAATTTCACAATTTACCACCACCATCCAGACCGATCTCAAGTCCTTTCCCCAGATGCTGGCATCAGCTCTTCATCATTGACTATAGCCAATCCCGGAGTATTCCCTCCTTTCCGAATCGGTCAGGCACCTATTCTTTCACACTCTTATGTCTCAAGAATTAAGAGTGTTCTTTCACTAACGCCTTGTTTACATTACTAACATTTTACCATGGTTAACGTTAACCCGAGTTCATTTTAGTAATGTAAACGGTAGTTACCGTTAACGCGGGTTTCACATTTAACTAGCGTCAACTTACGACGGTTATCTTGTTAGTAAGAAACGACTGTCTAAACGCAAGTTAGTTATTTGGCACGAATCACTTCGTGAGTTTATTTCTTTATCGAAATATATAGTATAATAGTGATTCGTACTATTTTTAAAATATAAAAGAATGATGGCAGAACTAATCTACAAAATGTGACGCTATAATCAATTCATTTGTGATCATTTTTTATAATTTAATCCTCTCCCGTGTAACAAGCAGATTCTTTACTCAACCACGGAAACCTCAACCTGTTTCTTTACAGACAATGGTAGTACAAGCATGATAACCAAGTAAAGTTCGGTAGTCTGAACGCAAGTTAGTTTTACCCATAAGTTTTACCATCGTAAAATGTTAGTAATCTAAACAAGGCATAAGAAGCAGTGCACTGAATAATGGCCTTTTTCCCGCTACGTTTGTCTAATTTTAACTTGTACTGAGAACACAAATAAATGCCTTAACATAGGGCACTTGATAGCGTATCTAACACAGAAGAATTATAATCCAACTCAGTTCATCCGTGTTTGAGGCTCAGTGCCCTTTAACTGGAGTCACCGGCGCATGAGGGATGTGGAGACAGTGCTCCACATTTTTTCGACCTACAGCACGAACTGAGGTTGGGGGGTCAGTCCCACACTCGACCGCCCTTACCTCCCAAGGCGCCCAGTAATACCAAGGACACTATTTTAATCAATTTTATAGGGTACTGAGTACACCAGGAATGGGAACACTGCGAGAAAACTCTCTAGTGTCATGGTCGCCCAATTCGTAGTCAGACGCGCTACAGCCTGAGCCACGGCGACTGCATATTTTTACAGTAGTTCTAGAAAGAAATGTGACCTCGATTTCATCTTTATTCCTATTTAAGCGTCCTATTCTCTCATCTTCAAGTCGAGTCAAAAATTTCTCACTTTTATTCCTCTGAATTCGAAGTTGGATACTAGTGATTTGCTGTATGAGCTCTACACTATTCTGCAGCAGGGACATTCGTCGCGAAAAGTGCGTCTATTATGTACTTCACTGGCATGGCGAGTAGTTTCATTACAGAATGACTTGAAGGCGTATGTACTTGTAGAAGTTTCATATAACGCTGACCCGTTATTTTACGACTCAATCGGTATAGAAATTGTATATATGCGCAGGTTCGTAGCCAGCCTAAAACCTTAAAGGGGCCCAACCTAAGTTTTGAGGGCAAAGATTTAGAATATGAAAGTTATAGAGGAACTGTAGCAGTTAACGTAGGCCCATAGAAAATCATAAACTATAGGATAGGTTCACGGGGCACGGTAGTTCCTTTTATGGTTCAACTCACATGCTTGCAGGAATGTCATTATTATTCCCTGAAATTTAAAATTGTAGACAGGTACAATATCAATTTGACTGTTCATCTAAATCTAGTAAACCCGTCCAGTCTCGAAATCGGCACTACACTATTGATTATATCAAGTTGAGACCTAGATCAGTTTCGGTTTCGAAACGGAACTATAATTTATGTGATTTGGCATGACATGTACATTTTATTAGTAGTTAGCACAAGCGAGTCGACTTCGCTGGGCAAACGGGGAAATTGTAAAAGTTTTATGGACAATCTCATTAAGTTCTATAGAAATAAACTGTTTAATGAGAACTTGAGTACAGAAAGACCACTCTGCCATGCGCGCGCGCCTTTTTCTCTGTAGAAGACTACGAGGATTAGTTCCGTGAAACGTTTGTATGTGCTGAATTCGGCAAACCTTTTCAGACAGAAAATTTTGAATTCTTAGGTCAGTTTCTCGGTTCTTTCAGATCAAGCACCACGTGTTTGGGCCATCAGTGAGAATTTTCGTGTGATTTGAATGAATACTTTGGTGCCTATAATCTTGCCGACAAAAACTTGCCCCACTCCAATGTACACCCTTGTATAAAAGATAATTGAAACAATTTAGTGTTTTTTTTTCGTTGAGAGGGCATAAATAACACAATTCGTTTTAGTCTTCAGCAGCTACAATTCTGAAGCGTTATATGACAGCTATATCCGTCCGTCTGTCTGTATGACGAGAACTTTCAACTAAGAAACGAAGTAGGTTGAGCTGTCTTTGGATAGGTCTCGGCAAGACGAGTCGAAGCTAGGGATGGACACGAGTCGAGCTAAAACTCGACTCGACTCGAATTCGAGTCGAGTTTCGAGTCGAGCCAGAGGTAATTTTCTCGAGTCGAGTCGCTGTTTTTCGGTCGAGTTTCGAGTCGAGTCGAGTTTGATGTTTGGCTCGCTCGTGCGATTCGTTTTAGCTCGTTTTTAGTGCAGGTAAAATAAGTCAAAAATAGACCCCAAAATCGAAAAATTCCTGCATTCGTGAAACTTTGGTAATATATTACCTTAGACATGAGGTTCACAAAACCGAATAGAGCATAAAAATTCTAGGGGAAGGGTGTTTTTGAGGGGGTAGGGGAAAAGTACTGGAATTCCATTGTTGCGTGAAATAGGCGTGTGAGGCGTCGATTTATAGGTTTTTTGGTACGCTGAATCGAATGAAAACATCATCAGGTCAAGAAAACCAACAGCAATAGAAATTTACAGCAGAGGGGGAATTTAGGGGGGGGGGGCGATTATTTTACATGTTAGGTAGATTTCTTTAGAAATATGTCTAATGCAAAGACTCTCAAGTCAGAAATTCCAGAAAGTTTCTATGTACTTTCTCCTTTCATCATCCCCTGACACGAAAAACACCGTCAGTTAAGATGTTTATAAATATATCACAGTCATATTAGATCCACTACTGGATGAGGCCTCTCCCCGGAGGGAGCAGTTGGTCTACTGTTCCCACGCTGACCAGACAGGTTGGGAATGGAGAGCTCCCAACTGTGATCGCCACTGTCTTTTATTCACAGCAGTTCCCCAATTGCATCACTGAAGTCGAGCGCGCTACCGACTAGGCTACGCAGGAGGCTCATATATATTTAGTCATTTTTATTTTTTTGAAGTTTTCTCCAAAATCAACGTCCTGATCATTGTGTCAGAATCGTATCGTGTTTGTGAAACAGATGCTTGGGTGGATTTTTGACGATATAGATGAAAAAGATACC